>QNTS01001066.1:371045-406302 GCA_003317085.1 Hucho hucho | reverse complement strand
ATGTGTTCATTTTTGTATAAAGACGTAGATGGTTGGAAAAAGTAATTTATTCTCTTTCGTCAGGTTAAGTTTCCTGTCTGTCTCTCTCTTCTCCCTGCTCTCTTTCAGATATACACAGCATTAGTTTGACCTCCTCCCCTGCTCAACTCAAACCTCCTGCAGAGTCAGTGAAACTATCTTGCCAAGTCTCTGGCTATCCCCTGACAGACTATGGTACAAGTTAGATACGACAGCAGCCAGGGAAAACACTGGAGTGGATTGGGATCATCTGGGGTGGTGGATCCATCAACTCTGGAGCCACTTTTAAGAGCAGATTCACCATTTCCAGAGACAGTAGTAATGTACTGTACTTAGACATCACCAGTCTGCAGGCTGAGGACACAGCTGTGTATTATTGTGCTCGGCAGTCACAGTGATACAAACTAGCACCAGAGCTGTACAAAAACTCACCCACCCCATAAACGGTTGGAGTTATATGTACCCACCAGGAGTGGGCGATCTTAGCCTTTACATGAAATATCCTGCTGTGATCTGATGACTGTATGAACTAGATGTAGTATCAGTCACTAGTCATAACATAGGACTACTGTAGGATAAGAAAAGATATAGGTATAACGCAATACCCTCACTATTAAACATGTGTTAATGTCAGTGGTGGAAAAAGTACCTAATTGACATAATTGAGTACAAGTATAGATATAGAAAATTACTTGCGTAAATGTGAAATACTACTTGAGTAAAAGTCAAAAAGTATTTGGTTTTAAATATACTTAACTATTAAAAGTAAATGTAATTGCTCAAATATACTTACGTATCAAAAGTAAAAGTAAAAGTGTAAATCATCTCAAATTCCTTATTAAGCAAGCCAGATGGCACGATCTTCTTGTTTTTTTTAATTTACGGATAGCCAGCAGCACACTCCAACACTCAGACATCCTTTACATATGAACCATGTTCTTTTAGTGAGACCGCCAGATCAGAGGCAGTAGGGATGACCAGGCATATTCTCTTGATAAGTGCATGAATTGGACCATGTCCCTGTCCTGCTAAGCATTCAAAATGTAATGAAAACTTTTGGATGTCAGGGAAAATCTATGGAGTAAAAATAACATTATTTTCTGTAGTGAATTAAAAGTAAAAGTACTCAAAAATATAAATAGTAAAGTACAGATACCCCCAAAAATGACTTAAGTAACACTTTAAAGTATTTTCACTTAAGTACTTTATACCATTGATTCAAATGTTATTCAACAAATACATATTGTGGGATTGATTCAGTGGTTGGTTCAGAAGTATGCCCCTTTATCATGCTATGACAACATGATGGCAGCTTGTACCAGTATTACTTTACTGTCATGAGTAATAATGTGTACATTCATTCTCAAACTGTCCTTACAACTCCTCCTCAGGTTTGTGATGTAATGGAAATGTATTCTCCATCAATTTACCTGGTAAAATAAATACATAGAAACACAAACAGCAGGATTTCTTCTTCATAACAGAGCATCTCAAGATGACCCAGGTGATCTGTGGGTATCTATCAAAGCCTCTTGGTATTGGTCCTCCTAGTAGGGGCTCATGCAAAACTTTCTAGTCCTCCATCTTTATTAATGTCTCTGTTAAAAGAGCTTTCTGTTGTAGACTCTCAACTACCTTTAGAGAACTAAACAGATCACCATGCTTCCTACCACAGGAATATTATTGCTGACAGTCTATCTAAAAGGTGTTTATACTGTCTATCAAATACACAAGTTGACATCAGGTTTTAGTTTCAACTTCAACAATATCTCTGCTTTTTATTTCCACAGGTGTTTATGGTCAGACACTGACTGAATCTGGACCAGTGTTTAAAAAGCCTGGAGAATCCCACCAACTGACCTGTACAGCCTCTGGGTTCACATTCAGTAACTATAGGATGAGCTGGATCAGACAGGCTCCTGGGAAAGGACTGGAGTGGATTGCTTATATTAGCACACAGAGTAGTCCAATCTCTTACTCCCAGTCAGTCCAGGGTAGATTCACCATCTCTAGAGATGACTCCAGCGGTAAACTGTACCTACAGATGAAAAGCCTGAAGAGTGAGGACACGGCAGTATATTACTGTGCTAGACAGTCACAGTGGTTAAACTAATGGGAGCAGCTGTACAAAAACCTCTTCGTCATTCAGCACAGACAATCTTATTTCTTTCTGATGAACATTTTAATAGCAATATGTTTACAAGCACCGCAATACATGTGTTTTTACAATAATAACTTGATACATATAGTATAGGATTACCAATAGTAAGAAAACAATGTTTAACCATTCTAGAGTGTAGTGTTAGAAACTGACACATTATAAATATTTTACCACCATTTGCACGGATATTCCCAGTGCTTTTATACTGACTAACTTCATTATGCAAATATAATCTCACCCCTCGCTCCCTCTCACTCCCCGTTATATAATGCTCTATGTCTATCTGTCCTACATTCTTAGAAAAAAAGGTTCCAAAAGGATTCTTCAGCTGTCCCCATATTAGAACCCTTTTGGATTTCCATTTAGAACCCTCTGTGAAAATAGTCCTACATGGAACCAAAAAGGCTTCTTCCAAGGATTCTCCTATGGAGACAGCCAAGGAACCCCTTTTAGGTTCTAGATAGCTCCTTTTTTTCTAAGCGTGTAGTACGTCCCTCTGAGTCCTGGAGAGTAGAGAAGAGCAGCTCCCACCAGCTCAGCTTCAACACAAACCATGTCCCCTGCATCTCTGCTGCTGCTAGCAGCTGTCTCCTGTGAGTTCCTGACTGTAGTCTGATCAGTATAACCAGTGTTGCTGTGATCCTGATGTGACTCCTTGATTGATCTGACCTGTCATTCCTCTCCCTCCTCAGGTGTCCACTGTCAGGTCGTACTCACACAGGCTGAACAGTCAGTCCAGGGGACCCCCGTGGGACACATGTGCCTGTAGTGGATTTACTCTAAGCAGTACTTGAATGCACTGGATCCACCAGGCACCTGGAAAAGGACTTGAATGGATAATTTACTATCATTCTGACGGTAGTAAGAGCAATGCCCCAGTTGTACAGAGTAGATTCACTGCATCAAAGGACAGCTCAAATTTATATCTGCACATGAGCCAGTTGAAGCCAGAGGACTCTGCAGTGTATTTCTGTGCTAGAGACTCACTACGGTTAAACTAATGAGAATAGCCATACTAAAACCATCTGTTAAATACATGGTGCTAGTGTTGTTGATGCACCAACAGGGGGCACTCTCTCTCTATATGATTAAAATAAAGAACAGTACTGATGAAGGCTGTGCTATTTAAATATATTACAAGAAAAATGTATATGTATGTTGATTCAAAGTACTTTGGTTTGTCAAAATGAAAGTAGTGTCTTAATTATGTTTCTTCTACCACAAGTATTAACTAATGCAACAAATGCAAACCTGGTTTTCTCCCTACTTAAACCATATATGGCTGTCTGTGTGTCTGTCCTTGTACGTCCCTCTGTGTCCTGTAGAGTAGAGAAGAGCAGCTCCACCAGTTCAGCTTCAACACAAACAATGTTCCCTGTATCTCTGCTGCTGCTGGCAGCTGCCTCCTGTGAGTCTCTCTGGATTTGGAGGAAAGAGAAAGCAAATAAAATTGCCTGTAGTATAAAACAGTACTAGAATTTATATATTGTAACATGTTGCAATTTTGTGTATTTAATATTATTCATTATTTTATTTCCCAGGTGTACAGAGTTATGAACTCTCTCAGCCAGCATCTATGACTGTCCAGCCAGGTCAACCACTGACCATCTCCTGTAAGGTCTCTTATTCAGTTATTAACACTTGGATCGCTTGGATCCGACAGCCAGCAGAGAAAGCACTGGAGTGGAATGGAAATGTACTTTCTGGAGACACATAATTCAAGGATTCTCTGAAGAACAAGATCAGCCTCTCAGTAGACTCTAGCAGTAATACCGTGTTTTTAAAAGGGCAGAACCTTCAGACTGAAGACACAGCTGTGTGTTATTGTGCCTACCCTCGCAGTGATACAAACCAGCACCAGAGCTGTACAAAAACCCATCCTCTTGGGATATGCTGTATAGAAAATGGAAGCTGAAGAGCAGACGTAATTCTCCTCAGTTCCACTCAATTTATGGAAAAATATATGTTTTATCCATAAAAACCTGAGAAAAATGGGATTTTGTTATGTGACAGTTTTCCCTTTGACATGCTATTCAATACAGAGGAATTTAGCTCCCAGATTGCAGTTCTTATGGCTTCCACTAGATGTCAACAGTCTTTAGACATGGTTTCATTTAAAACAATGAGTAATAGCTGTTTTTCCTGGTGGACCATGGAGTGGACTGTACTGTTTGGCGCACTTGATTGAGTGCGCGCGCTTCGTAATTTTCCTTTTCAATTGAGCAGGTTATGTTCCATCTGAAAAATTATCATTTATTTACATATTAGGGTACCTGAGGATTGATTAACAGCGTTGTTTGAGTTGTTTCGACAAACTTTACCAGTACTTTTGGGATTGCGTTTGTCTGCATGGTTAAATGCCTTTGAGCAGGTGGATTACTGAACAAAACGCGCCAACCAAACTGAGTTTTGGGGATATAAAGAGGGACTTTCTCAAACAAAAGGACCATTTATTGTGTAGCTGGGACCCTTTGGATTGTCATCAGAGGAAGATTTTCAAAGGTAAGCGATTTATTTTATCACTATTTTTGAGTTTAACCTCTGCTGGTTATCCTCTCAGGGATCACTGCACAACTTGACCGTTTTGGAGAGCCTGGCGTGCCCAAAGTAAAATGCCTCCCATTCAGGCCCAGAAAATAGGATATGCACATATTTGGTACCATTGGATAGGAAACACTCTGAATTTTGTAAAACTGTTAACCATTTGTCTGTGAGTAAAACAGAACGGATATGGCAGGCAAAACCCCGAGGAATTTCTGTCCTGGAGAAAGTGGTTTTCACAGAGTGCCTCATTTGGAACCCCTCCCTCATGAAAATGCCCATAAAAGGGCATATGAATGCAGTACCTATCGCTTCCTCTGGATGTCCTTAGTCTCTAGAAAGTGTGTTGATGCTGTNCGTTGGACACTTAGGATGACCTCAGCAGAAGTTCTTCAACAGGTAATTGATTTGTTTTCGCTGTGAAATGTGTTATGTGTGTGCCACGCTGGCTAATGAATTCATGGCTATGTGAAAAGTATGTGAGGTGCTGCCCTCAAACAATCAAATGTAGTGCTTTCGCCGTAAAGCCTTTTTGAAATCTGACAACGCTGTGATATTGCCAAGAAACAGAGCTTTTGATGAGTATGAAACACTTGTATATTGGTGGATGTTTAATAATTCAACTTTGGGATTTTGAATTTGGCGCCTGACATTTCACCTGGTAGTGTCGGGAGTGGGTCGCTAGCGCCCCAGTGATCCCTGAGAGGTTATGAAATTCTGCTAATGTAGGAAGTATGCGGGCCGCTGTCCTCAGATTATCAAATGCTATGCTTTCATCATAAAGCCTTCTTGAAATCTGACAACGCTGTTAGATTAACAAGATTCTAAGCTTTTGAATGCTGTAACACACTTGTATTTTCATGAATGTTTAATATTACAATTTTTGTATTTGGAATTTTACTGGATGTTGTCATGGTGTCCTGCTAGCGGTCCGTGCTCACTAGGTGCGTCCTAAGAGGTTAAACAGCTTGGAAAATTCCAGAAAATGATGTCATGGCTTTAGAAGCTTCTGATAGGCTAATTGACATAATTTCAGTCAATTGGAGGTGTACCTGTGGATGTATTTCAAGGACGACCTTCAAACTCAGTGCCTCTTTGCTTGACATCATGGGAAAATCAAAATAAATAATCCAAGTCTGGTTCATTCTTGGGAGCAATTTCCAATCGCCTAAAGGTACCACGTTCATCTGTACAAACAATAGTACGCAACTATAAACTGCATGGGACCACACAGCCGTCATACCGCTCAGGAAGGATATGCGTTCTGTCTCCTGGAGATGAACCTACTTTGGTGCGAAAAGTGCAAATCAATCCCAGAACAACAGCAAAGGACCTTGTGAAGATGCTGGAGGAAACAGGTACAAAAGTATCTATATCCACAGTAAAACAAGTCCTATATCGCCATAACCTGAAAGGCCGCTCAGAAAGGAAGAAGCCACTGCTCCAAAACCACCATAAAAAAGCCAGACTACGGTTTGCAACTGCACATGGGGACAAAGATAGTACTTTTTTGTAGAAATGTCCTCTGTTCTGATTAAACAAAAATAGAACTGTTTGGCCATAATGACCATCGCTATGTTTGGGGGAAAAAGGGGTTGGCTTACAAGCCGAAGAACACCATCCCAACCGTGAAGCACAGGGATGGCAGCATCATGTTGTGGGGGTGCTTTGCTGCAGGAGGTATTGGTGCACTTCACAAAATAGATGGCATCATGAGGCAGGAAAATTATGTGGATAAATTGAAATAACATCTCAAGACATCAGTCAGGAAGTTAAAGCTTGGAAGCAAATGGGTCTTCCAAATGGACAATGACCCCAAGTATACTTCCAAAGTTGTGGCAAAATGGCATTCTCTCTAGTATTATTCTGACATTTCACATTCTTAACATAAAGTGATGATCCTAACTTACCTAACCCTTCCGTTGTCCTGGGGTCAAAGTGATCTGGCCCTGGGATCAGGGGCTCGCGCTGTCCTTGGGTCGAAGTGACCCCGGCCACCACTACCAAGGTGTATGTTATTTGTATATTGTGTGTAGCATTTGTGAGAGACATGTGGCTCAGTGAACCCAATGTCCTCTATCACTGAATGCTATCACTGAACTTGAGATTAGACCGTGCCGTGCTAGACTGAGCCTCAGTGGTACTCGTCTAGACACGTCCACACACACGCCCAGACATGTAGCTCAGTGAACCCAATGTCCTCCGCGCTATCACTGACATAGTCTCTAATCTGTAGGTATCTGAAGAAGTTACTTCTGGGAAGATTCTAAATTTCCCTGAGCAACTCAAAGGAGGCAAAGGACCCTTCTATATATAGATCCCCTATGGTATTTATCCCTAGCTCTCCCCATCCTCAAAGGTGTTATCAAGGTTAGAGGGGGCAAAGGAGGGATTCCTGGCAACAGGGAGCATGAAAGATATTGGTCTAAGGTCAAAGTGGACTTTAATTTGCTTGCAGATTCGGACTGTGCTATGTATAATAGGATTGTTGCTATAAAGTGACATCTCCAGTTTGACAGGCGATAAAATCACAGCGCCAATAGAGAAGGGGTGACAATCCTCACTTTCCATACTAAGCCAGCTGGATGACGGAAGTGCGTCATCCAGCAGAAACGTAACAGCGCGGAGGTTAGCGGCCCAATAGTAAAATATAAAATTTGGGAGAGACAATCCTCCTTCCATCTTGGATTTACAGAAGTGTTTTTTACCTATCCTGTGTGTTTTATAATCCCAGATGAATGGATTGATAATTGAGTCCAGTTGTTTATGAAAGGACTTAGATATGAATACTGGGATGTTCTGGAATAGGTAGAGCAGTTGTGGGAGGAAGACCATTTTAATGGCATTAATTCTTACAAGCAGAGAAATTTGGAGAGTTCTCCAAAATTGTATGTTTGCCTTGAGTTTTTGCATCAGAGGGGGAAAATTATCTTTAAATAGTGAGGAGTATTGTTTGGTAACTACAATTCCTAGGTAGGTACATTTTTCTAAAGATAACTTAAATGGAAGACGTTCTAACCAAGAGGTGTTTTGCAACCGTATGGGCATTAATTCGCTCTTGTTCCAATTTATTCTGTATCCCGAGAAGGTACCAAACATATTAATCACATCAAGAATAGCAAGAATACTAGCTTGGGGTTCTGTTACATAGAGGAGAATGTCAAATTTTTTCGAAGTTGTCTGGCGAGTAATTTGTGTGGTTTGTCACCAAACTCAAAATATTTTTGCTTGGCATAGAGAAAAGATTTAGCTATTTTAGCTGAGAGAATCTGATTATATTCAAATTTTAAAGAGGTAATTTTTTTATGTTTCTCAGTAGATGGATGGCTAGCATTCTCCCTATCCAGTAAGTGAATTTGTCCCCCCAATTCTACACATTTTTCTCTGTTTTGCCTACTCCTGGCAGCCTGAAAGGAGATGATACAGCCTCTCAAATAAGCCTTCAGTGTTTCCTACAATAATGCTGGGGAAGTCTCTGTGTTGTCGTTGGTCTCAAAGAAAAATTTCATTTGGTCTTTAAGATGTTCACAGAATGTTGGTTCTTTGAGGAGCTGAGGATTCAACCTCCAGACCCTCTCTTTTGGTATGATGTCACCCAATCTCAGGGAGAAGGTAAGTGGACTGTGGTCAGAGATTATAATATCATGATACCTCACATTACAGGTATAGGGGAGTTACTTCGCATCAACCAAAAAGTAGTCAATTCGGGTATAAACATTGTGAACATGAGAGTAAAAGGAGTATTCCCTACCCGTAGGGTTAGAGATCCTCCAAATATCAAATAAGTTAGAATATTTTATGTAGGTATTCAAGAATTCGCTTGAATAGGAGGTAGGAGTACGCTGGGTAGAAGATCCAGCTTCCTCCTACCTCCTATTCAAAATATTGGTCTAGCACACAGTTAAGGTCTCCTCCAATGACCAAATTAGTATGGGAGATATCTGGAATCAGGGCAAGGACTCTTTTGAAAAAAGAGGGGTTATCAATGTTTGGCCCGTAGATATTTAGTAGAGTTATAGAATTGGAGTGGATCTCTCCTGTTACGATCACATAACGACCCTCTTTATCCGCAATAGTGGTTTTATGTAGAAAGGGAATTCCTTTCCGTACCAGAATCGCTGTGCCTCTCGTTTTGGCGGATAAATTAGAGCGATACACTTGCCCCACCCACCTACATTTAAGTCTGCTGTGGGAATTGTTTTTTAGATGGGTTTCTTGCAAAAATATAATATCAGACGAGAGTGCTTTCAAGTGGGCTAGGACCTTGCCTCTCTTAATTGGTTAGTTTAAACCCTTTACATTCCAGGAAATAAACGTAAGCCCCGCCCTCCTCTCGTTTGTACTTCCTATGGTGGCCTGCATAACATTTAACTCAGTGAAAAGGTAAGGAAGCGCACCAAACCATCACGATCAGCATATGTAGCACCTACACCCGAGCAGTATCCAACCGGCCCCTCCCCCCCCGGCAAGCACCCTTACACTCCACCCTGTCCCCCAACTTTCCCCAACATTTACCCTCCCCCTCAACCCACCTTAACAGGCATGCACAAATAGGAGAGAAAAAAATAGACAAATAGAAATAATAAACTCATTGTCTGGCCGATGCCAAAAATGCACGGCGCGACCTCGAACAAGAGGTAAAACCAAAATAAAATCCCAACTATACATTCACCTCTCACTATCCTAGAACTTCTACTAACGTATGGACTGAGGAGGCTCCCGCAAATAAAGTGTTCAATAAGCATCTAATAAACCAAAATAATAAGTTGCAACTTAAACATATTGCGCACTTAAGTGTCATGGGTCAATCCCTGAGATATAGCATCACAAGATTATATTGCTAAGCAATGCCGATCTAAACATAAACCATCAGCAACCGACATAGACACCAGTACAATTACATACTGTGGGTTAGGAGTTCGGAACAAGGATTTTGCTAAGTTAAATGTACCCCCCTAATCTCCCCCCCCCAAAAAAAAATAATAATAAAAATATATATATATATATATATATATATATATACACATACATACCTACACCCATACATATACATATACACACACATACATACACATGTATACATACACATACACACATATATACATACATACACACACACATATATACATACATATACCTACATACACATATACATACATATACACACACAAGTATACGCACATACATATCTACACAAACATTCATACCCCAAAATAATAATCTACACTAACTTAAAATATACACATACATAGTAATAGTAAAATGCTAAGAGATTTAAAAAAATTATAATAATAAAGTAAAAATAATGTACACACACCTACACATATAGACACAAGCACCGCAGAAGGCTGGTGGGAATCTACACCCCCAGTCCCCCGCAAGCAATAAATAAATTGTATAATAGGAATAATGTAAGAATTGAGAAATAAAAAGCGAAACAAAACAAAAATGGGGGAATATAAGTACATCCATCCGATAGTGTCAATGATCAAACCTGGAAGGCCACTCAAACAGGCATCGCTCTGAACTCCAACGACAGGTCAGTCGTCCAGCCGGAATGAAAGTGAAATTAACGTTAAATGAGAGCTCTGACCGCCCTCCATTGGTCGGCTCAGCGTCTTACATGTTCGGTAGCGACAATAACACTTCAGTCAGCAGCCCTTGCTGAGACAGTTTAATAAGGTTTTACCCATTATGGCATAGTATGGATTCGAGTCCATAATACACAATGACAAGGCACTCTAACCCGTACGGGGGATTGGTATATATTCCCGGATAAACTTCTCTGCATCCAAAACCGAGGAGAGACAAATCTTCTCACCGGAAGGAGGGGTAATTCTGAGTCTTTTAAGGGAAGACCAAGGCTGGGCGAAGGTGGAGTTTGTAGAGTTTGGTCATGACCTCTCTGTAGCCGGCGTGATGCTTTGCAACATCGGGCGCATAATCCTCATAGACACGGAAGGGATGTCCTTTATGTAACAGGTTACCCCTCAATCGAGCCTCGCGCAGGATAAGATCCTTGGTCTTGAAACTGTGACAACAGATGATTACTGGGCGAGGACGTTGGCCCGGTCCAGGCACTGGGACAAGAGCGCGATGTGCACGGTCCAGCTGGGGATCCAAGCCAAAACATCCGATCCCATTGCATCCCTCAATAGCTTGGCGAAGAAGTCGGTGGGGCGAGAGCCAGCCTCCACCCCCTCTGCCAGACCAACAACGCGAAGGTTATGGCTTCTGGATTGGCCCTCTAGGTCGACCACCTTCACAGAAAGCCTCTGTACACTATCCTGCAAGGACGTGCATAGCTTCTCTAACTCGTCGATCCTACCAGGGTTGAATTCAGAAGCCTTCTCAAGGTCCACAATACCCTGGCCTTGTGAAGCAACCGCTCGAATGGTGCTCTCGATTTTGGTATCCAGTTCAGCAAAAGTAGCCTTAAAATCCTCAGCTATAGCAACATGTAGTTCTCCCAGAGCCCGGGTAAGTTCAGAAAGTGTCACGTTGTTGCCTGTGCCTTCCGCCATGTCTGTCTCATTGTTTGGTGGGGAGGAGGCCTCCGGTGAGGATTTGTTGTCCTTTGGTCGCCTATTCAAATCAAATCAAATCTAATTTTATTTGTCACATACACATGGTTAGCAGATGTTAATGCGAGTGTAGCGCAATGCCTGTGCTTCTAGTTCCGACCATGCAGTAGTATCTAACAAGTAATCTAACAAATTCACAACAACTACCTTATACCCACAAGAGTAAAGGAATGAATACGAGTATGTACATATAAATAAATGGATGAGCGATGGCTGACCAGCGTAGGCAAGATGCAGTAGATGGTATGGAGTACAGTATATACATATGAGATGAGTAATGTAGGATATGTAAACATTATATAAATGGCATCGTTTAAAGTGGCTAGTGATACATTTATTTCATCCAATTATAATTATTAATGTGGCTAGAGATTTGAGTCGATGGCCGAACGGCATAGGCAAGATTCAGTAGATGGTTTAGAGTACAGTGTATTCATTTGATATGAGTGATGTTGGATATGTAAACATTATATACAAAATTGTTTAACAAAGTGGCTAGTGATACATTTGTTACATCCAATTCCTATTATTTAAAGTGGCTAGAGATTTAAGTCAGTATGTTGGCAGCAGCCACTCAATGTTAGTGATGGCTGTTTAACAGTCTGATGGCCTTGAGATAGAAGCTGTTTTTCAGTCTCTCGGTCCCAGCTTTGATGCACCTGTACTGACCTCGTCTGGATGATAACGGGGTGAACAGGCAGTGGCTCGGGTGGTTGTTGTCCTTGAGGATCTTTTTGGCCTTCCTGTGACATCGGGGGGTGTAGGTGTCCTGGAGGGCAGGTAGTTTACCCCCGGTGATGCGTTGTGCAGTCCTCACTACCCTCTGGAGAACCTTACGGTTGTGGGCGGAGCAGTTGCCGTACCAGGCGGTGATACAGACAGACAGGATGCTCTCGATTGTGCATCTGTAGAAGTTTGTGAGTGTTTTTGGTGACAAGCCAAATTTCATCAGCCTCCTGAGGTTGAAGAGGCGCTGTTGCGCCTTCTTCACCACGCTGTCTGTGTGGGTGGACCATTTCAGTTTGTCCGTGATGTGTACGCCGAGGAACTTAAAACTTTCCACCTTCTCCACTACTGTCTCGTCAATGTGGATAGGGGGGTGCTCCCTCTCCTGTTTCCTGAAGTCCACGATCCTCTCCTTTGTTTTGTTGACGTTGAGTGAGAGGTTATTTTCCTGACACCACACTCCGAGGGCCCTCACCTCCTCCCTGTAGGCCGTCTCGTCGTTGTTGGTAATCAAGCCTACCACTGTAGTGTCGTCAGCAAACTTGATGATTGAGTTGGATGCGTGCTTGGCCACGCAGTCATGGGTAAACAGGGAGTACAGGAGAGGGCTGAGAACGCACCCTTTCCTACCCTCACCACCTGGGGGTGGCCCGTCAGGAAGTCCAGGACCCAGTTGCACAGGGCGGGGTCGAGACCTAGGGTCTCGAGCTTAATGNGGTGAGCCCGCAGGTTTTGGTAGCGGGCCGTGTCGGTGGCACTGTATTGTCCTCAAAGCGAGCAAAGAAGTTGTTTAGTTTGTCTGGGAGCAGGACGTTGTGGTCTGCGACGGGGCTGGTTTTCTTTTTGTAGTCCGTGATTGACTGTAGACCCTGCCACATTCCTCTCGTGTCTGAGCCGTTGAATTGTGACTCTACTTTGTCTCTATATTGACGCTTAGCTTGTTTGATTGCCTTGCGGAGGGAATAGCTACACTGTTTGTATTCAGTCATGTTTCCGGTCGCCTTACCCTGGTTAAAAGCAGTGGTTCGCGCTTTCAGTTTTGCGCGAATGCTGCCATCAATCCACGGTTTCTGGTTGGGGAATGTTTTAATAGTTGCTATGGGTACAACATCACCAATGCACTTGCTAATAAACTCGCTCATCGAATCAGCGTATACATAAATGTTGTTGTCCGATGCTATCCGGAACATATCCCAGTCCACGTGCTCGAAGCAATCTTGCAGCGTCGAATCAGATTGGTCGGACCAGCGTTGAACAGATCTGAGAACGGGCGTTTCCTGTTTTAGTTTCTGTCTGTAGGCTGGGAGCAACAAAATGTAGTCATGGTCAGACATGCCGAAAGGAGGGCGGAAAATGGCCTTGTATGTATCACGGAAATTAGAATAACAATGACCAAGGATTTTACCAGCCCGGGTGGCACATTCGATATGCTGATAAAATTTTGAGATGGTGGTGGGAGATACAGTATATAAGAGGGTATATAAGAGACACTTCAGGACTACCACCACTACTACTGGACACAACCTTTACAATGTGAAAACTCAGAGACCCTCTTTAGATTATGTTTGTGATTGTACCACATACAACAAAATAATTGAGCAAATCCACGTGTTCATACAAATCTTCGGCATACATACATAGACAACAAAAAAGTAGATAAGCAGCAGCTACATTAATATTTCCTTCCTAAAAGAAAACTTCTAGAATAATAATTCTTATGAACTGAAATATTACACTGTAATTCAAAACATTGCAGATCTTCCATCAATTAAAGTCTTTCGACTACAGTACAATTAAGATAATGGGATATATTTTGGTGTATCAACAACACTATAACAATATATCTAACAGGATTGTTATCTCTGTGTCACTGTGTGATGATACTGTATGTGAACATCTATCACAGCCAGATGATGTGTGTACATGCACTTGTGCAAGTACATCCTTTCTATTCCAGATGTTTTTTGTACGGCTTCTCCCAATTGTTTAACCACTGTGACTCTCCAGCACAGTAATACACTGCTGTGTCCTCATTGTTCAGACTGTTCATCTGTAGGTACTGCTTAGAAAAAACTACAAAAACTATTCAAAGTGAGAGAAAAAAAGGTCAGAACTTCCCAGAATTCTTGAAGCATCCAAGGATTCCGACAATGAGCTGTTTGAAAAACTATTCAGTGAGAGAAAAAAAGGTCAAAACTTCCCAGAATTCTTGAAGCATCCAAGGATTCCGACAATGAGCCATTTGTGTTTCCTGAAGAGAAGAGTGTGCGTGCGTGTCATCTCTGGAGTTGGTGAATCTACCTGTTACACCCTGATCTGTTTCACTTGTTCTTGTGCTTGTCTCCACCCCCTCCAGGTGTCGCCCATCTTCCCCATTATCCCCTGTGTATTTATACCTGTGTTTGTCTGTCTGTTGCCAGTTCATCTTGTTTGTTCAAGCCTACCAGCGGTTTGTCTCAGCTCCTGTTATTTCTCTAGACTCTCGTTTTCTCGTCCTCCTGGTTTTTGACCATTGCCTGTCCTGACCCTGTTCCCACCCTCATGACCACTGCCTGTCTCTGACCCTGAGCCTGCCTGCCGTCCTATACCTTTGCTCCACCTCTGGATTACCGACCTCTGCTCGACCTGACCCTAAGCCTGCCTGCCGTGTTGTTCCTTGGCCTCTGCTCTGGATTATCGACCCCTGCCTGCCTTGACCTGTCGTTTGCCTACCCCTGTGGTTATAATAAACACTTCACATAGTCTGCACTTGGGTCTTACCTTGATTCCTGATACTACCCTGGACTGCCTGGGAGTAAGAGATTGGACTACTAGATGTGCTAATAAAAGCAAACCACTCTGATCCACTCTGATCCAAGTCATGTCATAGCTTCTGAATGTAAACCCAGAGGCTGTACAGGTTAGTTTTTGGGATTCTGCAGGCTTTTTTACCACTGGTCCAGACTCAGTTAGTATCTGACCATGAACACCTGTGGAAATAGAGAGTATAGATATTGTTGAAGATAAAAGCTAACGTGTCAATTTATTTCCTTCATAAACTTATAATTAGGCTGCATATCCTCACCTGTTAGACTGTCAGTATGAGTATTACTGTGGTAGGAAACATGGTGATCTGTTTAGTTCTCTAAAGGTAGTTGAGACAGCCCTCAGCAGAAACAGCTTTCAACAGAGACATGAATAAAGATGGAGGACTGGTGAGTTTTGCATGAGCTCCTCACTGGGAAGACCAATCAAAGGAGGCTTTGATAAATACCCACTGACCACTGATCAACTGGTAGGCCATCTTGAGATGTTCTGTTATGATAAGATTTGTTTTATTTGTTGTATTTTTATTTAAATTTTATTTAACTAGGCAAGTCAATTAAGAACAAATTCTTATTCACCCACACCATTATTTACAAGATACATGATACTGCTGTTTGTTTTTCATTGATGGTATATATTTTTTAATAGTTATTTTCAGGGAGTCATAATATAAATACAAAATATAAGCATAAAGAAAAACAAACACAGTCATCATTAAAAGGTCCTCAATCAGCTTTCAAAATTTCCCTAGAGGCACCAGAACATCAAATTTAGGAACATTTTGAAGATTGTTCCACAAATAAGGTGCAAGAACTAAAATCTGATTTACCTAACTCAGTAGAGAACAAAGGAATTTCAAGAGTTAGACATCCCTGAGACCTGAGTCTTTATAAATGAAAACATAGCAAAGTATCAACCTTAGTTTGATAAAGGGAATACTTCTGAAACAACCACTGAATCATTCCCACTTAAAATTGTAATACATGTTTAACAGTGAGGGTTTTGAGTTATACCTATATCTGTTCATATCCTACAGTCAACCTATGTAATGACTAGTGACTGATACTACATCTAGTTCATACAGTAATCGGATCATAGTAGGATGTACAGTATTTCATGTAAAGGCTAAGATCGCCCACTCCTGATGGGTGCACATAACTCCAACTGTTTATGGGGTGGGTTGGTTATTGTACAGCTCTAGTGCTATTTTGTATCACTGTGACCCCCGAGCACAATAATACACAGCTGTGTCCTCAGCCTGCAGACTGGTGATGTCTAAGTACAGTACATTACTACTGTCTCTGGAGATGGTGAATCTGCTCTTAAAAGAGGCTCCAGAGTTGATGGATCCACTACCCCAGATGATCCCAATCCACTCCAGTGTTTTCCCTGGCTGATGTCGTATCCAAGCTGTACCATAGTCCGTCAGGGCATAGCCAGAGACTTGGCAAGATAGTTTCAATGAATCTCCAGGAGGTTTGAGTTGAACAGGGGAGGAGGTCAAACTAATACTGTGTATATCTGAAACAGATGGGAGTGTAGAGAAAGAGAGATGAGAGGCATTCATAAAAAATGACAGTATGTCAGAACAGCAAAACAACTAACTAATACGATGGCAAAACAACTAACACAGTGGTAAAACAACTGACTAACACAGTGGTAAAACAACTGAATAATACTATGGCAAAACAACTAACACAATAGCAAAACAACTGACTAATACAATGGTAAAACAACTGACTAACACAGTGGTAAAACAACTGACTAATACTATGGCAAAACAACTAACACAATAGCAAAACAAGTGACTAATACGATGGCAAAACAACTGACTAATACGATGGCAAAACAACTAACACAATGGTAAAACAACTGACTAACACAATGGTAAAACAACACAAAAGCAAAACAACTGACTAATACGATGGTAAAACAACTGACTAACACAATGGTAAAACAACTAACACAATAGCAAAAAAACGGACTAATACGATGGCTAAACAACTAACACAATGGTAAAACAACTGACTAACTCAATGGTAAAACAACTAACACAATAGCAAAACAACTGACTAATACGATGGCAAAACAACTAACACAATGGTAGAACAACTGACTAACACAATGGTAAAACAACTAACACAATAGCAAAACAACTGACTAATACGATAGCAAAACAACTGCAATGACTGGATTCAGAGGTATATGATGTTTCTCCCCAATCTCTCCAATGTTTTGTGTCCTGTATTAAAAGTGACAAAAATCCCCCCACTTACATGGCAGGACTGCCAGGAGGAGTAGGGATGTAAGAAACATGTTTCTCTGTTGTATGCAGACAGTGTCTGTCTGGTTTCTGGCAGACAGGGTGGTTGCAGTGATGATGGTTCTATCAGAATAGGTCATTGATATAGCAGAGGGAGGGGGTTTATTTGCATACTGTGTGTCCTACAAAGAGAGGTGTTTGATACGTCACTTGATGCATTGTATATGCATAATGTACTCATAATTTATGCACATCCATCCATCTGTACATACATTTATTTATTTTATTGTTTGTACATCATTGTATTTTACTATTTGTGTGACTGTCCTTGTCTATCAGTGCTTTGTTACTTGTTTTATGTTTTGTGTTTTTCTGTGGACCCCAGGAAGAATAGCTGCTGCCACTGCAAAAACTAATGAGGATCCAAATAAACAAATAAACAAATAATAAATGGTGTATGTGCAAATAATGAGTGCCAGTTGTGGCAGTGATGAACTGTGTTGTCATGGCACCATCTTTTGGCCAGGGAGGATGACGCCTACAGTATGCCTTTTGCTTGTCATAATGTTGTATCATTTCAGTAATTGTGGTATGCTACCGCATGTTTTGTCCCAGAACCTAGTGGCAAGGCTAGTCAATATTTGTATCACAATTTAGCATAAGTTGTCTCGTTATTTTAGGTGCATTTGATATATTGACTATCTGTCCTCTGATTTATTAACAAAGGAGATGGGCTAGACATTTGCATTGAGTATTTTATGAATAAAACATTTTTTTTCCATAAATTGAGTGGAACTGTGGAGCATTACATCTGACTTTCAGTTTGCATATACTATACAGTATCTCCCAAGAGGATGGGTTGTTGTACAGCTTTGGTCCTGGTGCTGTATAGGGAGACCTGACAGGGAGACACTGAAACAGCAGTAATGAGATACATATTCAGGGAAACATGTTTTACTATATACCTTTATGTGGGTATATGTAAGTATATTTCAGAGACTTGGATGATAGGAGTAATAATGTGAATTCTGATGATCACCTTTATTAAACTGTTTTCCACTGAGACAGTTTATGAGGTTATAATAATGTAGTGGAGATTGATGCTTCGTGTTTTTTTTCCGCTTGTGTTATTCATGAACAACCTTTATGTTGTCAATATTGTAGAGTCATTAGATCAAGGGAGGTTTGAGTTTTACATTCAGACGCAGATCGCCCCCTCCTGGTAGATATAAATAGCTTTAACCCGATCAGGGAACAGTGAGTTTTACTACAGGTCTGGTGCTGGTTTGTATCACTGTGGAGTCGAGCACAATAAAACACAGCTGTGTCTTCAGGTTGAAGACTCTGTCCTTTTAAAAACAATGTGTTGCTGGAAGTGTCTCTGGTTATGCTGAACTTGTTCTTCAGACTATCTTTATAGACTGTGCTTCCACCACTATGGATATATCCAATCCACTCCAGTGTTTTCCCTGCAGGCTGTCGAATCCAAGCTGTATGTAAGCTAGTAACTGAATAAGAGACTTTACAGGAGATGGTCAGTGTTTGACCTGGCTGGACAGTCATAGAGGCTGGCTGAGTAAGTTCATAACTCTGTACACCTGTTGAAAGGAAAGAATGAACAATATTAAAAATCCAAATAACATGAGTTTTGCATTACAGTCTCAATCAGTTGTCCTTATTGTGCCTGTATGAACAGGGAAACTCACAGACAACAGCTGCCAGCAGCAGCAGAGATGCAGGGAACATGTTGCGTTGAAGCTGAACTGATGGGAGCTGTTCTTCTCCACTCTCCAGGACTCAGAGAGACAGAGACTGTTTATATAAACGCTAACAATAAGGGGGAAGTAGATAGAGAGGAAGAGAGGCACAGTACTATTTGCATATGGTGAGGAGGGAAATCTGAAAGATCTGAGAATATCAGTGAAAATTGTGAAAATTTGTGACAGCTTTTTAATACTGTACTGTCTTTATAAAATACACTCCTGTATTTTGGCAGATGTTATTTGATACAATATTACCAATATTTGTCCATTACAACCCAGCAGAGTTATTGGAATATGAAAGTAGTTATGTTCATAGAATGCTTGATAGAAATAATATGGTAATATGTGTATTTGTATGTAAATGAGAGGTGTTTACTTCTCTGTGTCACAAAACATATAATCAAGCACAGCAGGTAGGGATATAATCAATAACACATATATGTAAAATGTTTGAAACAGCTTCTTATACAGTTCATCCCCAGACAATGTGTTTTTGTACAGGTCTGTTGCTGCTTTGTATCACTGTGGCCACCGAACACAATACAAATGTGTATTCAGTCTGAAGGTTCTTTCCAAGAGAGATCTGGTGGAACCCTGCTTGGTGATCTCTGAGTTGGGCTTCCACCACTGGTTTTGCTCTATCCAGGATTACCCTGTCAAAAACCTTTCTGCAGAATCCATGCTCAGCTAATATTTTTGTGATTTTACAGAATCGTATCTCTATTCTTTCAATTTGAGTATCACAACTAATTATGAAAAAGTCTTACATTATCTACAGAGAGGAATGTTGTCAAATGTCATTTTGTTATTAAATAAAATGCATTTTCACAATTCCGAGGTTGTCATTGGGTTCCATCCTGTTAAGTCATTTTTGGCCAACCCTCTTCCCGGAGAGCTACTGGCTGTGCAGGCTTTTGCAAATCTAGTCAAGGTCTTTATGGGCAGCTGATTTGATTAATTGTGTTAGATTAGGGCTAGGGCAAAATCCTTGTCATTGTAAAAGATGACTATTACACACACTGACTTGTGTATGTTTAATGTCTTTTCTGATCTTTCTCAAAAGAAGGCAGGTCACGACGTATGGAAAAACTAGGCATATTCATGAAGCATAGACAGTGTTTCTGAGGTGGGGACCTCTCATACTGAAGTATAAGGTTGTCTTTCCCGCTGTTTGTGGAGAAGGGTTAGTGAAGTGTGTGTACATGTTCCACAGCCTAGCTTTGTTCGAATACTCATAGTAACCTCACTAACAGTACAATTTGTGACGTGAATTGAGTATATAGTATGCTTATTGGTCATAGTATGGATATAGTTAGTATGCCAAAGGTTCCCGGATGTCGTACTAAATTTGCCAAAATAGGGGGGATACACACAGAGGACACTATTTTCGTACTTTAGGACCCATAATGCTATTATTTTAGAAATGGCCGTGGCTTCACATCATTTTCAGATTTGAAGAAAATTGTGGAAAATATGCAGACAACGAGAGCGGACACAAATTCAAAGCTTTAACTATAGGCTATCTAACTAACTACCCAATGTTTATTGACTTGATTATTCCCGTCATTCTTAGCTTAGCTAAATGGTATAGTCGTTGTGCGTTCTCAACGGACATTCGGGTGTTTTCGTAAATTCGCTTCGACTACTCCGATTTCAGAGCACTCTCCTCTGAGTGTACTAGAGTGCAGAATAACGAACCCATTGAATATGGTCGGTGTCAGTAAACGTCAGCAAAAAAACGTAATTAAATTGTTGCCAGCAGCAGTTACAGTCACCAACGCTCTGGATAACATGAAAACTGCCTAACCAGCTCTGCTATTCCGGAGCCGACAGAGATGGCCGCCTCGCTTCGCGTTCTCAGGAAACTCTGCAGTATTTTGTTTTTTATGTATTATTTCTTACATTGTTACCCCAGGAAATTTAAAGTTTTATTACATACAGCCGGGAGGAACTATTGGATATAAGAGCAACGTCAATTTACCAACATTACGACCAGGAATACGACTTTCCCAAAGCGGAGCCTCTGTTTGGCCCACCACCCAGGACAATGGATCGGATCCCAACCGGCGACCCAAAACAACAGCGCCGCCGAAGGGGCAGACTGAGCGGTCATCTCGTCAGGCTCCGTAGACGGGCACATCGCTTACCGCTCCCGAGTATACTACTCGCCAATGTCAAGTCTATTGACAACAAGGTAGACAAAATACGAGCAAGGGTTGCCTTCCAGAGAGACGTTCTTTGCTTCACGGAAACATGGCTCACTCGGGATACGTTATCAGAGTCGGTACAGCCACCTGGTTTCTTTACCCATCGTGCCGACAGAAACAAACATCTCTCTGGTAAGATGAAGGGCGGGGGTGTATGCCTTATGATTAACGAGACGTGGTGTGATCATAACAACATACAGGAACTCAAGTCCTTTTGTTCACCTGTCCTAGAATTCCTTAGAATTCCTCCGACCGCATTATCTACCAAGAGAATTCTCTTAGATTATAATCACAGTCGCGTATATCCCCCCCCAAGCAGACACATCGACGGCCCTGAAAGAACTTCATTGGACTCTATCTAAACTATCTATGTAAACCCTCCGCAACGCAATCAAACAAGCTAGGTGTCAGTACTGAGACAAAGTAGAGTTGCAATTCAACGGCTCAGACACGAGAGGTATGTGGCAGGGTCTACAGTCAATCACGGACTACAAATTGAAAACCAGCCCCATCGTGGACCACAATATCTTGCTCCCAGACAAACTAAACAACTTCTTTGCTTGCTTTGAGGACAATACAGTGCCACCGACACGGCCCGCTAACAAAACCTGCGGGCTCTCCTTCACTGCAGCCAACGTGAGGAAAACATTTAAACGTGATAACCCTCGCTAGGCTGCCGGCCCAGACGGCATCCCTAGCCGTGTCCTCAGAGCATGCGCAGACCAGCTGGCTGGTGTGTTTACGGACATGTTCAATCAATCATTATCCCAGTCTGCTGTTCCCACATGCTTCAAGAGGGCCACCATTGTTCCTGTTCCCAAGAAAGCTAAGGTAACTGAGCTAAATGACTATCGCCCCATAGCACTCACTTCCGTCATCATGAAGTGCTTTGAGAGACTAGTCAAGGATCATATCACCTCCACCCTACCTGACACCCTAGACCCACTCCAATTTGCTTACCGCCCCAATAGGTCCACAGACGACGCAATCGCAATCCCACTGCACACTGCCCTAACCCATCTGGACAAGAAGAATACCTATGTAAGAATGCTGTTCATCGACTACAGCTCAGCATTCAACACCATAGTATCCTCCAAACTCGTCATTAAGCTCGAGACCCTAGGTCTCGACCCCGCCCTGTGCAACTGGGTCCTGGACTTCCTGACTGGCCGCCCCCAGGTGGTGAGGGTAGGAAACAACATCTCCACCCCGCTGATCCTCAACACTGGGGCCCCACAAGGGTGCGTTCTCAGCCCTCTCCTTTACTCCCTTTTCACCCATGGCTGCGTGGCCATGCACACCTCCAACTCAATCATCTAGTTTGCAGACGACACTACAGTGGTAGGCTTGCTTGCCAACAACGACGAGACGGCCTACAGGGAGGAGGTGAGGGCCCTCGGAGTGTGGTGTCAGGAAAATAACCTCTCACTCAACGTCAAAAAACCAAAGAGATGATCGTGATGAGATGATTCCTGCCTTTATAGGAAGTTTTTCCTAGCCACAGTGCTTCTACATCTGCATTGCTTGCTTTTTGGGGTTTTAAGTTTCTGAATAGCACTTTGTCATATCGGCTGATGTAAAAAGGGCTTTAGAAATTAGTATGATTGATTGATTGAAACAGAATCTGAAACCTAATGGGTCAATTTATTCATCAGAACTTAAAAAAAATGAATAGTCCATAAAAAAAATCCCAAAAGACTCACAGGAGGCAGCTGCCAGCAGCAGAGATGCAGGTAACATGGTTTATGTTGAAGCTGAACTGGCAACAGCTGCTCTACTCTCCAGGACTCGCAGGGCCTCTAAGGACAGACAGACACTGTTTAAGTAGGGAAAGAACCAGAGAGTGGGTTTGCGTTGACATAGAGAGATGGAGGAAGAGAGGGGTACATAGGGAGACCTGACAGGGAGACAGTGAAACAGTAGTATGAGACATGTATTCAAAAAAGTATTATTTATTTCATGAACTTTGATGTCAGGAGTTGTGTAAATTGACAGAAACATTTATTAAACTGTTTACCACAGTGACAGTTTCTGAGGTTGGTGTTTCATGTTTTATTGTTTTTTATAAACTGGGTGGTTCGAGGCCTGAATGCTGATTGGCTGAATGCCGTGGTATATCAGACCGTAAACCCTGGGTATGACAAAACATGTATTTTTATTGTTCTAATTACATTTGTAACCAGTTTATAATAGCAATAAGGCACCTCGGGGGTTTGTGGTATATGACCAATTATACCACTCCGAGTTGCGTTGTGCATAACAACAGCCCTTAGCTGTGGTATACTGGCCATATACCACACCCCCTCATGCCTTATTGCTTAAAAATTGCTTCCTTATCATATGTTATCTCATGAACAAAATGTATGTGGTATTGCTAAGTCATTAGAGCATGGAATGAATTGGTTGTAAATAGATTCATGTCGCCCCCTCCTGGTGGATATATATAACTTCAACTGTACAAGGGAGGAGTGAGTTTTTGTACAGGTCTGGTGCTGGTTTGTATCACTGTGGGTAGCGAGCACAATAATACACAGCTGTGTCTTCAGCCTGCAGACTCTACCCTGTTAAAGTTACAGTACTGCTGGAGGAGTCTACTCTGAGGCTGAACTTGTTCTTCAGGGAGTCTTTCCAATGCATTCCCTACAGGTTGTTGAATCCAAGCTGTCCAAGTGCCAGTAACTAAGTATGTGGGCTTACAAGAGATGATCAATCGTTGACCTGGCTGGACAATCATAAAGGGTGGCTGAGTGAGTTCAATGCTGTTCACACCTGTGAAAAGCAATAATGTACAATATTAATAACATCTCACAATAACAGAAAATGTTGTAGTGTTTTTTGCCCAAACCCAGACTCACAGGAAACAGCTGCTAGCAGCAACAGCAGCAGAGATGCAGGGAACATGGTTTGTGTTGAAGCTGAACTGGTGGGAGCTGCTCTTCCCTGCTCTCCAGGACTCAGAGAGACATACTACACTCTTAGAAAGAAAGTTGCTATCTAGAACCTAAAAGGGTTATTCAGCTGTACCCATCGGATAGCCCTTTGAAGAACCCTTTTTGGTTCCAGGTAGAACACTTGTGTTTTTAATGTAGGTTCTAAATGGAACCCAAAAGAGTGTAAGACAGACAGACAGACAGGCATAGAACCTGTTTATATAACGGAGAGGAAGCTAGGGTTAAGATTATATTTGCATAATGAAGATAATCAAGTATAAAAGTACTGGGAATCTCACTGCAAATGGTGGTAAAATATGTTATAACACTGCACTTATGGCAGATGAAACTCTAGAATAGTTCAACATTGACTTCTTATTGTTTTTAAGCATATTCTACAAGTTATTCTAGTGAAAACAAATGTATGGCGGTGGTTGTGAACATTTTGGATTAATACATTAATAAAAAAGAAATAAGGTTGTCTGTGCTGAATGGGTGTTTTTTTGTTGTTGTACTGCTTCTCCCATTAGTTTTACCACTGTGACACTCTAGCACAGTAGTACACTGCTGTGTCCTCACTCTTCAGACTGTTCGTCTGTAGGTACAGCTTACTGCTGGAGTCATCTCTGGAGATGGTGAATCTACCCTGGACTGACTGGGAGTAGTAAGTAGTAGTACCATCCATATTACCAATCCACTCCAGTCCTTTCCCAGGGAACTGTCTTATCCAAGCCATCCAGTAGCCACTGAAAGTGAACCCAGCTCCTGCACAGGTCAGTTTGTGGGATTCTTCAGTTTTGTTTTACAACTTGTCCAGACTCAGTCAATGTCGGACCCTGAATACCTGTGGAAATACAAAGAATGTTGAAGAGGGTGTTGAAGTTGGAGCTAAAAAGGAAATGTCATTGATAAACATATCATTAGGCTGAATATTCTCACCTGTTACATAGACTGTCAGTAAGAGTATTCTCGTGGTACGAGACATGGTGAACTGTGGACAATCACAAGAGGCTCTGATAAATACCCACAGATCACCTGGTAGGCCATCTTGAGATGTGTTGCTATGATAAAGATTGCTGTTTGTGATGGATGGAGGATACATTTCCCATTACATCACAAACCTGAGGAAGAGTTGATAGGACAGTTTGAGAATTAATGTACTAATTATTACTCATGACAGTAGAATAATATTTGTACAAGCTTGTCATCATGTTGTCAAAGTAAGACCAAAGACCAACCACGACCTCAATCAATCCCACAATATTTATTTTATTGAATAACATTTTAATAAATGTTTAATAGTGAGTGTATTCCATTATACCTATATTTGTTCTTATCCTACAGTAGTCCTATGTTATGACTAGTGACTGATACTACATCTAGCTCATACAGTCATCAGATCATAGTAGGATTTATTTCATGTAAAGACTAAGATCACCCACTCCTGATGGTTACATATTACTACAACCATTTATGTGGTGGGTGAGTTTTTGTACATCTCCAGTGCTGGTTTGTATCACGGTGGGTAGCGAGCACAATAATACACAGCTGTGTCCTCAGCCTGCAGACTGGTGATGTCTAAGTACAGTACATTACTACTGTCTCTGGAGATGGTGAATCTGCTCTTATAAGAGGCTCCAGAGTTGATGAATCCACCACCCCAGATGATCTCAATCCACTCCAGTGTTTTCCCTGGCTGCTGTCGTATGCAAACTGTACCCTAGTCTGTCAGGGCATAGCCAGAGACTTGGCAATATAGTTTCACTGACTGTCCAGGAGGTTTGAGTTGAGCAGGGGAGGAGGTGAAACTAATGCTGTGTATATCTGAAAGAGAGCAGGGAGAAGATAGAGACAGACAGGAAACTTAACCTGACGAAAGAGAATAAATTACTTTTTCCAACCATCTACGTCTTTAAACAAAAATGAACACATGGACAAAAACAACCTTATTTACTGGATTTAATGTCCAATCTTTTTTGTACCCTGTATTTGAAAATATAAAAATCACCCCATTTACATGGCAGGATGGCCAGGAGTAGGAGAGACGTAAGAAACATGTTTCTCTGTTGAATGGCAGACTGTCTGTCTGGGTATTGGCAGACAGGGTGGTTGCAGTGATGAAGGTTGTGTCTGTCTGTGTGTGTGGCTGCCCCTCAGAGCTGGTCATTGATATACAGTTTATAGCAGAGGGGATTATTTGCATATTGTCCGTCTTTTATTGACAGAGTAAACAGGAGTCAATATTGAGACATCAACCTAGTCTCCGGACAATATTCATATGCTGTACAGATTTCCATACATACATTACTAACTCAACAATGCTGTTCTACAGTGATCATGGAGGATATAGAGTCCCCCCCCCCATATAGTATTAATAAAGAAGCTGTCTATTACATCAGGAGATAGGTCAAAACCACCACCTACCCCACAGCAGCACTATCATAGAATTCATGGTCAGATATTCTAGGTCAGATAGTTAGTTTGCTCGATGTGTCATTCACCACAGAGATATGTAACATTAAACCATTCTGCATATCTAGTGCAGCAAGAAATAGTGTTTAATGAGAGAGGAGGGTGCTGTGTTTGAAGGAGGGATATACAGTCCATACTTAGAAAAATGTTGGTTCACCCCACATGTTACAGACGTTAAGCATCAAGTGTAGGAGATACATGGTATACAGTGTATGAGAGGGAGAGGGAATTGGAGAGAAACCTGGTGAAACCTTTAGCTCAGCTCAACATTAATGTCATTTTGACAATCATGGAGGCAGGATTTGATTTTGATATGCCTGAAGTGCAGATAGATTTTGGTGAAGCTGACATAGAGATGGATCACTATGGTGATGTTGAAGAGGAGGGAGAAGAAGAGGAAGAGGAGGGAGATCGTGGACGCTCAGGCCGGCCCAGACGACCCCGACAGCCACAACAGCAGCGTGCTCTAAGACACAGAGTCCAGATTAAAGACTACTTCTGTTGCTCTGTGTTTAACATCATGTTCTGCAACTGCCTCTTCCTAGGGCTCCTGGCCCTGCTCTGCTCTTATCAGGTAAGATGTCTGACATTGATTGGATCATGTCATGACAAAGCACTCAGAAATAAGATGGCTTTCATGGTGAACTGTGTGTGTATAATGATGGCTCCAATCTACCTAGGCACTTTGTTATAGGTTGAAGAGTTTTAGTCCAATCTGGGATGATATTTTTTAGGGCACCCAACCGCCATTGTGTAATTTGAGAGTTATACAATGCACTTTCTGCAGTTATTGTTGGTCTGGTGTGAGTAAAATGTGACCAGTTAACTACTTAGGGAGCAGTGGGGTGCTGTCCAATCAATTGAATTTACCACAGCTGGATTTCTATTTGATGAATGGAAACAGGATGCACCTGAGCTACAGGATGCACCATCTTCCTCAACACTAGACTCTTAGACATAGCACGTGTAACGGCACACACTGGGAACATTCTATGGTACTTTTATGATAACCCATCAGGTTCCTCTACTCTGGGTTCCTTACAAATGACGGGATTTGGCATGACCTTTTTTCAAAATGAATGAGACCCCCTTCACCGGTAGTCTAGGCCTTACTCCAATGACAACGAAACCAGAAATAAGATCAGACTCATGTTCCACGTTATACAAAGGAGCTTCCATGCAACCTATCTCCACGCCTTGTACCAACACACTAACCAATTGCCGAAGTGTCAGACAAAGACAAATCACCCTCCAAAAGGAAGGATGGGGCTGCCCCAGTGTCGCGCAATATCTTCACTGGCTGCTTAAAAGCATCGCCACTCTGCAGAGACACAAACCCGTCCTAAACAAAGGGTTCATTCCCATCTGAACCAAAATATTGATTAGTGAATACACTTGTCCCAACCAGAGACTTAAAAGGCTGAAGTGCCCCCACAAGAAGAAACAGATTTTTTATTCGCTAATTTTTCAGTTTCAACTTAGGACACTGAGAGACAATGTGTCATTTCTCACAGCAGAAATGACTGGCGGATATACGAAAAAACAGTTTTCTGCCAATCTTTATCTTTAGGCACTGTAGAAATGGACTGAAACCTTGCAATAGGAGATGACTTCTCTGGATTGCTTTTTGTGTAGGGATAACTACTGGGTGCTTTTTTTGTGAAAGTAGTTTTGTGTCAACACAAACTCATCTGCAAGAACTGCTGCTTCATCAAGAGTGAGATCCTCGTGCTAATGAATTTAGGTATCAACATTTTCTTGAAGGCAATTCTTGAACTGCTCGAGAAGTACGAGTGTCTTTAAATCCTAAAGGTCCTTGACCTCTTGAGAACCACACAACCAATAAAAAAGACACGCTTGTTCCCTTGCGCACTCAACATGGCTTTGTGATTCTGTCTTTTGCAATTTACTGAACTGTTGTCTGTATGCCTCTGGGACCAACTCGTAAGCCCGAAGGATAGCAGCTTAAGCTGACATTTTAGTGACATTGAAATCAGAAAAGTACAAAACCCTTTATTTCCCTTTCTATGTCCTTGTTTTTCAACTCTCAGGTGAGGAAGAGGATGGCGAAGGGGGACCTGAAGGGGGCGCGGCAGTGCAGTGGTCATGCTTACAGGACCAACGCGGCTGCTGTGGTGGTGACCATCTGTGGCCTGGCCATTTTCTTCCTCTGTCGATTTTATATTTTATAATTTTCCATATGACACAAGCGTGCCGTATGAAGGATTGCCATCACATTCTAATAGTTATGATGCCCCCAAAAGCTATCGACCCCCAATTTCTGGTCGCAGCCCCAGTTCCGGCCACCGGGCGAGTCCAGGAAGACGCCCCAGGGGGAGAGGATAGGGTCAGAAAGGAGAGTCAGTACACATTAGTAATACTAGACTTAATAGCCAGGGACGTTAATGCTACAGGCCTATAGTCATTTAGCACAGACGTGTTTGTTGATTTGGTGATGGGTACAGTAGGTGCAAGTTGATCCAAAGAGGAGTGAAAGAGAAAAGAGAAAATACCAGCCAGTTCCTCTGCTCCGTGCCTTAAAACATGACCACAGTTGTTGCCTGGATGGGTACATTCATGGTTAACTTGGTGTCACATGGGACATTCAAATTAATGTATTACCATTTAGTTAGCTTTACTGATTGCCTCATAAACCTAATAATGTATAATTATATAGCCTATGAAGAGACCATGGATTGTATGCATCAATGCAGAGTATGCAGAATAATACTGATTTACGTTCCTTATGCCCATCGCTCCTCTTTCTAAGAGAGGTCTGGGTGGAACCCTGCTTGGTGGTCTCTGAGCTTGGCATTCAACATCGTTTTTCCCCTTTACCCTGTCAAAAACCTTTCTACAGAATCCATGCTCAGCAAATATTTCTGTGTGAATTTAATGAATCATTGCACTATTCTTTCATTTA
Organism: Hucho hucho; assembly: GCA_003317085.1. Lineage (NCBI taxonomy): Eukaryota > Metazoa > Chordata > Actinopteri > Salmoniformes > Salmonidae > Hucho > Hucho hucho. The sequence goes on along the minus strand of QNTS01001066.1, from coordinate 376,909 downwards.
AGTAACAACTAAAGAAATTAGCTACACATAGTATTAATGTATGGAATGTTGTCAAATGGCACTTTGATATTAAATAAAATGCTTTTTCACAATTCAATGTTCCATACTGTTTAGTCACTGTTAAGTGTTAAGTCAATGTTGGCAAATCCTCTTCTTTTGACAAGAAGAGGTCCTTATGGGCAGCTGTTCTTATTCAGTTGTGTTAGATTAGGGATAGGGATAGAGCAAAATCCTTCTCATTGTTTAAGATGACTCCTACACACAATGACTTGTGCCTGTTTAATGTATTCTCTGCTCTTTCTCAAAAGAGGACAGGTCACAACATAAGGAAAAACTCAGAGAGCCTATTCATGAGTTATAGACAGTGTTTCTGAGGTTCGGGACACTTAATTAAAGTATAAGGTTGTCTATCCCTGCTGTTTGTAGAGAAGGGTTAGTGAGTTGTCCATATGTTCCACAGCCTGTCTCTATCTATATACTGAACAAAAATATGTTAAGTGTTGGTCACATGCTTCATGAGCTGAAATAAAATATCCCAGAAAGGTTCCATACACACAAAATGCTTATTTTTCTCAAATTTTGTGCAGAAATTTGTTTACAGCCAAGATAATCTATCCACCTGACAGTTGTGGAATATCAAGAAGCTGATTAAACAGCATGATCATTACACCGATCCACGTTATGCTGGGGACAATAAAATGCTACTCTAAAATGTGCAGTTTTGTCACATTACACAATACCAGAGATGTCTCAAATTTTGAGGGATCGTGCAATTGGCATGCTGACTGCAGGAAGGTCCACCAGAGCTGTTGCCAGATAATTTAATGTTCATTATCTTTCCTCAGAGAAATGTGTACATGGACTCCATACTACATGACCATTTAAACCTGATGGAGAGAAAGAGAATGAAGAGAGAGGAGAACAGAATAACATGAAAGGGAGAACAGAATAAATTGATCAAAACAAAGGATAAAACAACCAATTAAGAATAAAAAAGGGTTAGCTCCTATTTTAGTGTAAGCACAGTAATTAAAGGAGTAGGTGGCTGCAGGACTCACATGGTAGACAGAGAGAGAGCAGCAAAAGGTAGAGTTTTTCTGTCATACTGAGGGTGGAGATATGAACTCAGCTGCACCACAAGAAAACAAGTCAGCAGCAGAACATAAGATATATGAACTCTGAGGGATCTGGATTTACATCTTGATGTCATGGGGGGTGGGGGGGGGTTGATGACTGTCCTTTATCACATGACCTGACCAGGAACAGAGTTTTTTTTTTCTGACTAAGGTCACTTAGTCAGAAAAACCTACAGGCCCTATTCACCACACGCATAACTGACTTGATTTAACTCAAAGAGTGTTGTGGCCTCGACGCCATCTTGTTTCTGGGCTAAAAGTACATTTGGCCACCCATGCTCACCGAGTTTCGTCTTTGATGTCTGTTCCGTTTACGAGAAACGGCCATGTCCATTTGGTTATGAAATGTCCATTTTCCATATACAGTCAGTTGCCATCTGGTGGGATTTTCTGGTACAGCAGAAAAATGTTTCAAAAATTATGATAATATCTCGGAAACTGAGTGTCCTGGAAACTTTCTTTTTTGACTTCTCTGAAGACCTGGCCTAGGAGCCGACCTGAGGCCGTCGGCCTATTTTAAAACCCGTGGACGTCTTGTAAGGGAACGTCCATTTGCCCTATGAAAATCCTCATTGATCATAAGAGAGCTGCCACATTCATCCCTTATGTAGGCAATTTCCTAGACTGGTCAGTGTCCTTATCATTATACATTCCTCTAGTCCCTTTACAACCCCCTATCCCAGTCCATGCCCTAAGCAACCATCCCCTAGGAACAGAACTGGTGTGCCAGACTACGATTCCCATTTCCCTCACACCACATCACTTTCCTCATCTTAGACTCTCCTGCACACCCCATAGTTTTAGGTTTCCCCTTTTTTTTTTTTTTTTTCCGTTAAGTTTCCATTAATTTTACCAGGTAAGTTGAATGAGAACATGTTTTCATTTACAGCAACAACCTGGGGAATAGTTACAGGGGAGAGGAGGGGGATGAATGAGCCAATTGTAAGCTGGGGATGATTAGGTGACCATGATGGTATGAAGGACAGCTTGGGAATTTAGCCAGGACACCAGGGTTAACACCCCTACTCTTACGATAAGTGCCACAGGATCTTTAATGACCTCAGAGAGTCAGGACACCCATTTAACGTCCCATCCGAAAGACGGCACCCTACACAGGTCAATGTCCCCAATCACTGCCCTGGGGCATTGGGATATTTTTTTTGACCTGAGAAAAGAGTGCTTCCTACTGGCCCTCCAACACCACTTCCAGCAGCATCTGGTCTCACATCCAGGGACTGACCAGGACCAACCCTGCTTAGCTTCAGAAGCAAGCCAGCAGTGGGATGCAGGGTGGTATGCTGCCCCTGGTTACAGTTGCACAACCCCAGGATATTGTAAACAGAGAGGAGGTTGTTGGGTTGGTCACAGGAGTGTCAGGGGAGGTGTCTCTCTGTGTCTATCTGTGCCACCTCCGTGGAAAGTCCGGACCAGGCCACCCATGTTCCTATCCCGGAGGAATACCGGGACCTACAGGTGGCTTTTTTGAAGACTAGTGTCACGTGCCTGCCCCCTCACCACCCATGGGACTGCACTATCAACCTACTGCCTGGTTCTACCCTCCCACAGGGGCACAGAAAAATAAAACAAAGCAAACCAAAAGAACCCTACCAGGTACACGAAGTAGAATAAGGATACTCCAAAGGAGACACAGCATGGGAATGACCTAGACACGGTCATGGCATAGAAACACTCAGCAAAGAACTCAGGAGAAGGGTAACTTAAATACACAAACAGGGAACAAGGCACAGGTGACAACAATAAGACCTAATGACAGAGACTGAAAACTAACCAAAGACGCAATGGGGACCTCTAATGGCCAAACATAAATCTAAGACCCTGACAGGTAGGTACCTTCATAGTTATTGTCAGGATCGGCCGGGGGAGTGGGCTGTGTTGCTGCCTTGGGCAGAATACGCACATAACTCCCAACGTCACTCCTGCACTAACCTCACACCCTAACAGTGTGTTCTAGGCTATCAGCCGACCCTGGCACCCTGGCACCGGAGTCAGATCGAGGCTCCTGCGGTGGACGATTGGTTCCGGCGCACCGTAGAGGTATGGAACACAGTGCACACCCATCTCCAGCACGTCGTCCTCTGGCAGAAGGTGCAGGCCGATCATCACCGCAGTGTGGCCCCGGTCTTTCACCCCTGTGACAGGGTCTGGCTTTCTACGAAGGACCGTCCCCTCCGACCTGCCCTGCCGGAAGCTGAGCCTGCGGTTTGTTCAAAGTCCTAGGGAGAGTCAATGAGGTGACGTACAGATTACAGCTCCCCGTCAATTACCGTATTTCACCCTCATTTCATGTATCTCTCTTCAGGCCGGTGGCAGCTGGTCCCTTGGCTAGTGCTGGACCCAACGACGCACCTCCCCCTCCCTTGGACGTCGAGGGGTCCCCGACATACTCCGTTCGCAGCCTGTTGGACTCACGGCGTTGTGGAGGGGTCTTTCCAGTACCTGGTCGACTGGGAGGGGTACGGTCCCGAAGAGCGGTGCTGGGTTCTGGCGTGGACGTCCTGGACCGTTCTCTCATTCGGGACTTCCACAGGCGTCGTCCCAACCGACCCGCACCGCGTCTCCGGGGTCGTCCCCAAGGCCAGCACAGCCCCGCTGCGGGGTGGGGTACTGTCCCACAGCCTTCACTTTGGCTCCCCCTCCTGTCCAGCTCAGGCATTCGGCGTCACCGGCCTTCAAGGTCCTGCGAACCTGCTGCTGACAAACACCCTTCAATCATCAACACCGTCATCATTACACATACCTGGTTCCAAACCCTGCTCTATCACTGTATATATACTCCCCCTGTCATTTGTCTTTGTCGGTCATTGTATTAAGTTGCTTGTTTTCCTGAGAGGAATCTCTAGTACTATTTCCAGAGTACTTTTTTATTTTGCACTTTGGGTTCCGTCCCGCTTTAATAAATTCAGTAGTTCTAAACCTGCGACTGCCTCCTGCCTACTCCTCTCTACACTTGTGACAAATAGCTGATGTTGTATGTCACCAGTGACATGTATGGGTGCTTGTGAACATGTTGCTCTTAATACAGGGACACAGAAGACGCATTTATTTCCTAATTGTCCATGTATACAGTAATCTACTATCAGGGACATAACATTGAATGTGAGAAGTACACTACATTCCTGTGTTTATGAGTCCCTTAACATGATCTACCCAGAGGTTGGGTTTTTGTACAGGTCTGGTGCTGATTTGTATCCCTGTGTGTATCGAGCACAATAATACACAGCTGTGTCTTCAGTCTGCAGACTCTGTCCTGTTAAAAACAATGTGTTGCTGGAAGTGTCTCTGGTGATGCTGAACTTGTTTTTCAGTGAATCTTTGTAACGAGTGCTTCCACTTGTTGAAGAAATATCACCAATCACCTCCAGTGGTTTCTCTGCAGGTTGTCGAATCCAAGCTGTATAATAGCTAGTAACTGAATATGAGACCTTACAGGAGATGGTCAGTGGTTGACCAGGCTGGACAGTCAAAGAGGCTGGCTGAGTGAGTTCTTCACAATGAACACCTGTTAAATTGAAAGAGCAACATATTGACAACATCAAATCAAATCAAATCAAATCTAATTTTATTTGTCACATACACATGGTTAGCAGATGTTAATGCGAGTGTAGCGAAATGCTTGTGCTTCTAGTTCCGACCATGCAGTAGTATCTAACAAGTAATCTAACAAATTCACAACAACTACCTTATACACACAAGAGTAAAGGAATGAATACGAGTATGTACATATAAATATATGGATGAGCGATGGCTGACCGGCATAGGCAAGATGCAGTAGATGGTATGGAGTACAGTATATACACATATATATATATGAGATGAGTAATGTAGGATATGTAAACATTATATAAATGGCATTGTTTAAAGTGGCTAGTGATACATTATTTCATCCAATTATAATTATTAAAGTGGCTAGAGATTTGGGTCGATGGCCGAACGGCATAGGCAAGATACAGTAGATGGTTTAGATTACAGTGTATACATTTGATATGAGTATGTCGGATACGTAAACATTATATACAAAATTGTTTAAAGTGGCTAGTGATACATTTGTTACATCCAATTCCTATGTTTAAAGTGGCTAGAGATTTAAGTCAGTATGTTGGCAGCAGCCACTCAATGTTAGTGATGGCTGTTTAACAGTCTGATGGCCTTGAGGTAGAAGCTGTTTTTCAGTCTCTCGGTCCCAGCTTTGATGCACCTGTACTGACCTCGCCTTCTGGATGATAGCGGGGTGAACAGGCAGTGGCTCGGGTGGTTGTTGTCCTTGATGATCTTTTTGGCCTTTCTGTGACATCGGGTGGTGTAGGTGTCCTGGAGGGCAGGTAGTTTACCCCCGGTGATGCGCTGTGCAGTCCTCACTACCCTCTGGAGAGCCTTACGGTTGTGGGCGGAGCAGTTGCCGTACCAGGCGGTGATACAGCCCGACAGGATGCTCTCGATTGTGCATCTGTAAAAGTTTGTGAGTGATTTTGGTGACAAGCCGAATTTCTTCAGCCTCCTGAGGTTGAAGAGGCGCTGTTGCGCCTTCTTCACCACGCTGTCTGTGTGGGTGGACCAATTCAGTTTGTCCGTGATGTGTACGCCGAGGAACTTAAAACTTTCCACCTTCTCCACTACTGTCCCCTCGATGTGGATAGGGGGGTGCTCCCTCTCCTGTTTCCTGAAGTCCACGATCATCTCCTTTGTTTTGCTGACATTGAGTGAGAGGTT
>QNTS01001066.1:358912-370877 GCA_003317085.1 Hucho hucho | reverse complement strand
GTGGCCCTCTTGAAGCATGTGGGAACAGCAGACTGGGATAGGGACTGATTGAATATGTCCGTAAACACACCAGCCAGCTGGTCTGCGCATGCTCTGAGGACACGGCCAGGGATGCCATCTGGGCCGGCAGCCTTGCGAGGGTTAACACATTTAAATATGTACGGCATACGGGGGACTATTAGTTGCATTAAAACCAGTTTTCATCATTATGTCTATCAACCGACATCCAGAGAGACTCACAGGAGGCAGCTGCCAGCAGCAGAAGCAGAGATGCAGGGAACATGGTTGGAAGCTGAACTGGAGGGGGTTGCTCTATCGTCCAGTACTCAGACTAACATACATAGAGAGGTTGTTTTATATAAGACGGAGGTAGGGGTAGAAAGGGGAACTTGGCAATTTGCATAGGGAAAGAAGCGCATGTATGAAAATATTGGGAATATCACTGAAAACAAGAATACTGTCCTTAATAAAGCTGTCAGCTAATGACACTACATTTATCAAAGATGGAACTCTTAACTTATTAGAAAAACAGTCACTATGGGACACATGATTATATGGATATGTGCTTGTATTTTTTGGCTGTCTAGTCTGCAAATAATTTGTTTTGCAAATTATACAGTATGTTAGTCATTTTTGTTAAATGCATTTCCATGGCTCGGACATTGTGTAAACATTGTCATTCTAAAACTTTTGTTTGAGGGTATTGATGCTACATGTGCTGAATGGGGAAGTGGTGCTACGTCCTCACTCTTCAGACTGTTCATCTGTAGGTACAACTTACTGCTGGAGTCTTCACTGGAGATGGTAAATCTTCCCTGGACTGACTGGGAGTAGTAAGTATGACCAATATGACCAATCCACTCAAACTCTTCCCCTTTAGCTTGTCTCATACAATTGATTCACCATAAACATTTTACAAATCCAGAGAGACTCACAGACAACAGCTGATAGTAGCAGCTGCAGAGATGCAGGGAAAATGGTTCATGTTGAAGCTGAACTGGTGTGAGCTGCTCTACTCTCCAGGACTCAGAGGGACGTACTAGGACACAAACATTGAGACTGTTTATATAAGGGATTGCTAAAGGGAGAGAGGCGGGTAAGATAACATTTGCATAATGAAGATAATCAGGTAGAAAAGGACTGGGAATGTCAGTGTAAAATGGGGGGAAATTATGTGATAATGTGTCAGTATTTAACACTACACTTATGGGAGATGAAACTCTAGAATGGTTAAAAATTGATTTCTTATTATTGATAATCCTATACTTTATGCATGAAGTTATTCTTGTAAAAACAAATGTATGGCGAGGATTGTGAACATTTAGCTTTTAAAGCATTCATCAAAAATAAATTTGTTTGTGTGTGCTGAATATGAAATTGGTTTTGTACAGCTTCTCCTATTAGTTTTACCACTCTGACTCTAGCACAGTAATACACTGCTGTGTCCTCACTCTTCAGTCTGTTCATCTGTAGGTACAGCTCACTGCTGGAGTCATCTCTGGAGATGGTGAATCTACTTTGAAATGACTGGGAGCAGTAAGCAGTAGTATTACGACAATAAGCAATCCACACCAGTCCTTTCCCACGAGTCTGTCTGATACAGCTAATTCCATAGCTACTGTCATGATAATTAAGGATTCCATTTTTTTATTAAGATAGGAATGTGATTTTAGTGTTCTAATAAAATAATTGTTTTTCATATAAACTATGCACAGGGACTAGCCACGTCCCGGGTGAGATCAGAGATCGTGTCAGCAAGATGGAACACCCCTTTTTACCCAGGGTGCATAAAAAGCCTTGGAAACAAAATTCACATTAGATAAGAAAGCGTGGAGCTGTGGCTACACAGCGGAAAATGGTTAGACCAGAAAGACGTGAGACGGTAGTCAACAAGTTTGAAATGGTTAGATCTTTGAACCTTAACCTGAGGTGAAGAAGATAAACTCACCAGACTAGACCTGAACATTGCCAGTATGCAGCTGTGCATGTAAAGTGCTTCAAACTCTGACTAAAGACACAAGGTGGGAAGGAGAAAATCCAGTCCCAGACAACCACTGAGTATCTGCTCTGAAAACATTCCACTACAAGACCAAGACAACTAAGAAAAAGGACATTGTGACCTCTGGTGGACAATCAGAGCCTTAAACTGAAACGGGACACTAAAACCCCCCTTAAGAATACTGTGTTTCAAGAGAGAGAGACGACAAACGACGGCATTCATAAGTAAATACATTAATAATTTATTTTCCCAAACCGGCGGTAGTTTGTGTGTAAAGTAAATGATTACTTTGAGGGTAGTTCCCAAATGTATCAACTATAACTTGAGTCTCTCTTTGTCTCTCTCTCCCTCTCTCCCTTTCACCCTTCCTCTTTTGGTAGCCAAACAGTCATGTGTTGTTAGTCCACTAGGGACCTGCCTCCATTGTATTAAGTTTCTAATCAATAACCTATACTGTGTGTTTGTGTGTATCCTGTTGTATTTAGTTAGTATGTAAATAAATAATTAAAACAATTTGTGTGGTACAGAATGATCAGTAATGCTGGGGTTCTTGCGGATTCAAGAAGTCTGCGACCATTCAGAATGATGACTGATAAGAGGTAATGATTAATAAGTTGACTAATTTATACATATTGATAAATAAAGACCTCTTAGAGTTTAATTCGTAAATGGTAACTCTATAAACAACTTCCCCCGTGGTGTCCCAAATTCCTAATGAGTTAATTGTTACATGATTAATTTATTTGGGTAACAATTAAACATAGTTAGTTGATTCAATAAATAACAGTCATCACGTTAACCTGTTACTGATCCAATCCCGTGAACGGGATCGATTTTGACAACATCCGGTGAAATGCAGAGCGCCAAATTCAAATTACAAAAATACTCATTTCAAACATTCATGAAAATACAAATGCTGCACACCCTTCAAAAGCTTAGACTCTTGTTAATCTAACAGCATTGTCAGATTTCAAAAAGGCTTTAAGGCAAAAGCAGAACATTTGATTGTCTGAGGACAGCGCCCCACTCAAAAACTCAATTAGCATAATAACATAACCAGCAGATGTGTCACAAAACTCAAAAATAGCATAAAATAAATCGCTTACCTTTGATGATCTTCCTCTGATGGCATATCAAAGCTTCCAGGTTACACAATAAAAGGTTGTTTGTTCAATAAAGTTCCTCTTTATATCCATATAGCTATGTTTGGTTGGCGCGTTTTGTTCAGTAATCCACCTGCCCAAAGGCTTTCATCCATGCAGACAAACGATATCCCAAAAGTACCCGTAAAGTTCATCTAAAAACGTCAAACAGCATTTGTAATCAATACTCAGATACCCTAAAATGAATATACACTATAATATTTCAGACGGAATATAACCTGCTGAATAGAAGAAAAAAAGAACTGAGCGCGCATTCCCTGTTACGCGCAAAATCCAAAACAGGACACTTGATGTGAACTCAGGAACAAGTGGTTTTACTCCCTTGATTTTCATGATTGAAGCTTCCAACCTTTTTCTAAAGACTGTTGACATCTAGTGGAAGCCATAGTAACTGCAATCTGGGGGTTAAGTTATGAGGCTTTGAATAGCTGGCCTATTGAAAACAGTGCGACATGACTGATTCAGACATCCCGGATGGATTTTGCTCGGTTTTTGCCTGCCATATCATTTCTGTTATACTCACAGACATTATTTTAACAGTTTTAGAAAATTCAGAGTGTTTTCTATCCAAAGCTAATTATATGCATATCCTAGCTTCTGGGCCTGAGTAACAGGCAGTTTACTTTGGGCACGTTTTTCATCCGAACTTCAAAATACTGCCCCCTAGCCCTAAGAAGTTAATGAAAGTCACATCACAACACTACTGAATGTGAACCCAGAGGCTGTACATGTCAGTTTGTGAGATTCTTCAGTTTTTTTTAACCACTGGTCAAGACTCAGTCAGTGTCTGACCCTGAACACCTGTTGAAATACAAAGAATGTTGAAGAGGGTGTTGAAGTTTAAGCTAAAAGCTAATGTGTTCATTTATTTCCTTGATAAACATATAATTAGGCTGCAAATCCTCACCTGTTAGATAGACTGTCAGTAAGAGTAGTCCTGTGGTAGGAAACATGGTGATTTGTGTAGTTCTCTAAAGGCAGTTGATACAGTCCTCAGCAGAAACAACCTTCAACAAAGACATTAATAAAGATGGAGGACTGGAGAGTTTTGCATGAGCTCCTCCTTACTGGGAGGACCAATCACAAGAGGCTTTGATATAGACCCACCGTTCACCTTTGATATCGTTTGTATAGATGTATCTTTATTTTACTGGGTTAAGTTGAAAAACACGCTCTCATTTACAACAACGATATGTGGAAGAGATGCAATGTCGAACTGTTGATTAGTTAGTTATGAAAGCGGATCAATGTTTGATAAATATTCTCAGCTCACCTGGTCAGCCATATTGAGATTGCCTGACAACTCACACTAAATTTAATTCCACTGCTCTATCAATCACTACATACATTCAGTCTGAATATGCCATCCTAGAAGTAATTCGTGTGACGTCAAAATGAGTGGTGTTGTACAACACAAATTCATGAGCGATTGGATCATTGGATCAAAATTAACCAAATTCATGAGCGATTGGATCATTGGATCAAAACTAACCAATCAGAGTATCATGTTGGCTCTGGCCCAACCCAATGTTTTTTTGGACAAATAGGAACGGTTTGAATGTTTTCACATTCGAGAAATCACCGTGGCGAAGAAACATTAGTAGGCGTGGCTGGAGTGATGTGGATGGGTAGCCAGCAAATATTGAGATGCTCTGTTATGAAATAATTTTTGTTTGTCTTAATCTTTATTTTAATGGGACACACTCTCATTTACAACACAGACATGTTGAAGATACGCAATGTCAAACTGCTGATTAGTTAGTTATGAAAGTGGATGAATGTTTCTGTACCATTTGTTACTGAAATGTACCAGAGAGAAAACATGTTCTCTGAATCAACCTTTGAAGAATATCTTTATCGAAATACATTGTGGAAGTCGTTTCAATACAAAATAAGCATTTCGCTACACCTGCAATAACATCTGCTAAACATGTGTACAGAGTAGCCAATACAATTTTATTTGAATTTAAATCCTTAACTTAGCCTGCCCCTTAGTGTGTGAAATTGGAACGGAAGGTCAGATCTCTCATCTTCAGCATCCATGTTCCATACAGTGTGTCCCCAGAGAATGGGTTTTTGACAGCTCTGGTCCTGGTTTGTATCATTGGGGGAATTGTGAGCACAGTAATACACAGTCTTCAGTCTGAAAATTCTTCCCATACAAAAAATATTGCAGTTTTGAAAATGCAGTAAAAGTGCAGCAACTGCAGTCAACTGTGGTATTTTGGACACAGTAATTGCAGATTAACTGCAGTGTACTGCAGTTCTGCTACACTGTAACTGAAGTTACACTGCAAAATAAGTGCAGTAAAGAAAACTGTGATATTTTGGACACAGTATTTGCAGCATACTGCAGTTATAGAGCACTCTAACTGCAATTATACTATGGTGTACTGCTGTCATACTGCACTCTCTACAAGGAAATTCCCTTGTAGAAAAACTGTTCTAATGGAAGTGTCAGTTGCGTAGCTGATTCTGCTCTTAAGCGAGTCTATGATGCCGGTGCTCCCACTGCCAGTGCTCTACTGCCCATAACCAATCCACTCCCACTGGGCACACACTGGTTGAATCAACGTTGTTTCCACGTCATTTCAATGAAATCACGTTGAACCAACGTGTAATAGACATTGAATTGACGTCTGTGCCCAGTGGGATTGGACCAGGCTGGGTTAGTGTGAAATCGCAGTAAATATAGGTATGGATAAAATTCACAAACAACCTCTAAGATAGGTTGTTTCTATTTCTGCCAATCCAAATATGTGTCGAGTTCCCTCCCAAATCCAGAGAGATGCAGGGAACATGGTTCATGTTGAAGCTGGGGTTACTCTTGATACTAGCAAAACCTATAGCCAATACCTTTGCATCACAAGACAAGTGATAGTGGTCTCTACTTTTTTAATGACATTAGAAGTAAGATATTCATTTCCAGCATGGTCCTCAATAGATGATATTGTATGTCACCAGTGATAAGTATGGGTTTCATACAGCACGTGCTTGTGAATGTTTTGCTCATAATGGACACAGAAGATACATTTGTTTACACATTTCCCATGTATACATTCAGGAACATAAAATTTCAACTGAGAAGTAAACTACATCTCTGTGCTTCTGACTCCCTTAAAATCATCTACCCAGAAGGTGGGTTTTTGTACAGGTCTGATCCTGGTTTGTATCGGTGTAGTACAGGGGCGTAGGCACGGGTTGGCCTGTGTGTGCCTGGAGCCAGGCCTACGCAACCAGATTTTTATACTCTTTACTTGTCAGTGTTTCAAATGGGACATAATTTGTCTTTTTACCTAATAATACAAACACCATCAGATACAATTCATAGCAAGCAGTGCACTGGGTTAGTCGGATCTGATGTAATATAACAGAACAGATTAAATGGAAAGACATTCACTCTCACCGGATGGGTTGCCAAAAACAACTAATTTAAAGTCACCCTCCAATAAGCCACAAATACGACTGCATTGAGGCATATGTCACTGTGCATCTATGGTTATATACACCATGTCAATGCCTAATTAATTTGTTCATTTTGTACACAAGACATCTTAAAATCCAGTTCCTTTCTTACAGTCAACACACCTACTGTATATTTAGCTTTAATTAGCTACATTTTCAATCAGCCTAATGTCAAAATGTGTAGAATAGCATGAGATTAGCTCTTTGTGTAAAATGTGTAAAACTGCAGGAAGTTAACTGCTCCCACCAAATTTCTGCAGACCCACCAACCAACGAATTTCTGGCTACGCCACTGGTGTGGTATCTAGCACAATAATACACAGCTGTGTCTTCAGTCTGCAGACTCTGTCATTTTAAAACCAAGGTGCTGCTGGAAGTAGCTGTGGGGAACTTGTTTTCCAGCTATGCTTCCACCATTAATGATACAGTATATCCAATCCACTCAAACACACAGTGTTTTCCCTACAGGCTGTCAAATCCAATTTGTACTGGAACTGGTAACAGAATAAGATACCTTAAAGGAGATGGTCAGTGGTTGACCTGGCTGGACAGTAATAGAGCTGGCTGAGTTCAGAACTCTGTTAACCTGTGAAAGAGAGTAGATAAAAAAACGTTTTCATTAAAGTCAATACAAGTGTCAAATTTCTCAAAACCGGAGAGACTCACAGGAGGCAGCTGCCAGCAGCAGCAAAGATGGAGGGAACATGGTTTGTGTTGAAGTTGAACTGGTCTTGTCCACTCTCCAGGATTCAGAGGGACGTACTACTGAGTTTTTTTATAGGAAGACGTAGAGGGAGTGAAAGGAAGAGAGGGGATATGTGAAATTAGCATAGGACCCGAGGGTGGGTTTTCATTGATGGAGGGTAAAGGGGAGAGGGGTTATACTGTAGAGGCCGGCACACTGAAGCTCTTATCATGTTATCTTAATTAGAGTGTCCACAGTTTGTAACTTGTGAGGTTGGAACTTGTGATTATTAAACTAAATGAATCATTCCATGGGGGGATTTGACTCATTAAGAAGGTTAATATTGCCCCCTACTGATTGATACACGTAACTGTTTAAAGGATAAGTGAGTTTTTGTACAGGTCTGTTGCTGGTTTGTATCACTGTGACTCTCGGGCACAATAATATACAGCTTTGTCTTCAGTCTGCAGGTTCTGCCCTTTTATAGTCACTATCTTGTTAACCTCCGCCCCTATATTTTTCAATTTTTGCCTAAAATGACATACCCAAATCTAACTGCATGTAGCTCAGGCCCTGAAGCAAGGATATGCATATTCTTGGTATCATTTGAAAGGAAACAATTTGAAGTTTGTGGAAATGTGAAAGGAATGTAGGAGAATATAACAAAATAGATCTTGTAAAAGATAATACAAAGAAAAAAACAACCGTTCTTTTGTAAAAAAAAAATTACCATCATCTGAAATGCAAGAGAAAGGCCATAATGTATTATTCCAGCCCAGGTACAATTTAGATTTTGTCCAGTAGATGGCAGCAGTGCATGTGCAAAGTTTTAGACTGATCCAATGAACCATTGCATTTCTGTTCAAAATGTTGTATCAAGAATGCCCAAATGTGCCTAATTTGTCTATTGATAACTTTTCATGTTCATAATTGTGCACTCTATAATAGCATGGTATTCTTTCACTGTAGTAGCTACTGTAAATTGGACAGTGCAGTTAGATTAACAAGTTGCTCTTCTCTACTCTCCAGGACTCAGAGGGCCTCTTAGTAGAGACAGACAGACACTGTTTAAGTAGAGACAGACAGACACTCTGTTTAAGTAGAGACAGACAGACAGTCTTATCATATTGTCTTAATGAGAGGTTGGAACTTGGTAGTTAAATTATGGAGAAGGTTGGAGATATATATTGAGCATAGTTTACATCTAATCAGTTACTCCCCATCCCTGAGCAAAGATACCGTATCCATTATGTCGAAGCCCATTCTTTGATATCCTGTCAAATATACCCATCTGATATAAACTAAATTCATCATTCCATGGAGGGGATTTGACCTCTATTCATTAAGAAGGTCAATATCGCCCCCTCCTGATAGATGCATATATCTCCAACTGTTTAAGGGATGAGTGAGTTTTTGTACATGTCTGGCCCTGTTTTGTATCACTGTGAGTCTCTGGCACAGTAATACACAGCTGTGTCTTCACTCTGTAGGTTCTGCCCTGTTAAAGTCACAGTATTGCTGGAAGAGTCTAAAGTGAGGCTGAACTTGTTTTTCAGGGAATCCTTGCAGGATGTGTCTCCAGTATAAATGCTTCCAATCCACTCCAGTGCTTTCCCTGCAGGTTGTCGGATCCAAGCTGTCCAATAGCTAGATAAAGAGTATGAGACTTTACAGGAGATGGTCAGTGGTTGACCTGGTAGGACAGTCATAGAGGCTGGCTGAGTGAGTTCTTCACAGTGAACACCTGTGGGAAGAGAAGGTAATTACACGCTCCAAATGGTGTCAAATTATGCCAGTCTAATTATATTTTCATTAATGTGTCTTTTCCCCCAGATCCAAACAGACTCACATGAGGCAGCTGCCAGCAGCAGCAGTAGAGTTGCAGGGAACATGGTTTGTGTTGAAGCTGAACTGGTGGGAGATGCACTTCTCTGCTCTCCAGGACTCAGAGGGATGAACCATGGGACACAATGAGAGACTGTTTATATAATAGAAAGGTGGAGAGAGAGGTGTTCAGCAACAAGTGATATTTGCATAAGATAGTGAAACAGGAATTAAATAACTACCAAAATATGTGGAAAATGGTGGGGGTTAGGAAAGTCCTCACTTATGGGACACAAATGACTTTTTTTATGTAATTTTTTTATTTAACCCTTATTTAACTAGGCAAGCATTGTCTTGCATTGTCAAACATTTATTAAAATGATGATCATTGTTAAAAATGTATTTCCATGGATGTGCTTGTGAACATTGTCATTCTACAACATTAATCTGAGGGTATTGACGCTGCTTGTGCTGAATGGGGAAGTGGTTTTTGTACAGCTATCTCACTGTGTTTAGCGGGCCCAGTAATACACTGCTCGGTCCTCACTCTTCAGGCTGTTCATCTGGCATTGCTTGAGAACGTTTTGCTATTGAATTATTAATTAGAAAGAAATAAGATTGTCTGTGCTGAACGGGGAAGTGTTTTTTATACGGCTTCTCCCATTAGTTTAACCACTGACTCTCTAGCACAGTAATACACTGCTGAGTCCTCACTCTTCAGGCTGTTCATCTGTAGGTACAGCTTACTGCTGGAGTCATCTCTGGAGATGGTGAATCTACCCTGGACTGACTGGAAATATAATGGACTCGAACCACCAGTGTGTATAAAGGCAACAAACTCAAGTCCTTTCCCAAGAGCCTGTTTCATCCAAGCCATATGCTAGCCACTGAATGTGAACCCAGAGGTGGTACAACTCTGTTCGTGTGATTCTCCAGGCTTTTTATCCACTGATCCAGACTCAGTCAATGTCTGACCATGAACACCCGTGGAAATAGAAAGCAGAGATCATGCTGAAGTAAATAAAACCTGATATATTGACTTATTTATTTGATAAACATTGTTAGTATCCTCACCTGTTACATAGGCTGTCAGTAAGAGCATTCCTGTGGTAGGAAACACAGTGATCTGTGTAGTTCTCTAAAGGTAGTTGATACAGTCCTCAGCAGAAACAGCCTTTAACAGAGACATTAATAAAGATGGAGGACTGGAGAGTTTTGCATGAGCTCATCTTCACTGGGAGGTCCAATCACAAGAGGCTTTGATAAATACCTAGAGTTCACCTGGTATGAGGTCATCTTGAGATGCTCTGTTATGAAGAAGATTTTTCAGGTAGATTGATGGAGAATACATTTTCATTACAAACCTGAGGAGGAGTTGTAAGGACAGTGTGAGAATTACTGTACAAATTATTACTCATGACAGTAGAATAATATTGGTAAAACCTTTTATCATGTTATCACAGTATGATGAAGGGGCATACTTCCTGAAAAAAACAGAATAACACAGAACACAATATTTGAATTACATTTTTTGGGGTTATACCTATATCTGTTCTTATCCTACAGTAGTCCTATGTAATGACTAGTGACTGATACTACATCTAGTTCATACAGTCATCAGATCATAGTAGGATTTATTTCATGTAAAGGCTAAGATCACCCACTCCTGGTGGGTACACATAACTCCAACTGTTTAACTTTTTAGGGTGGGTGAGTTTTTTTACAGCTCTGGTGCTGTTTTGTATCACGGTGGGTAGCAAGCACAATAATACACAGCTGTGTCCTCAGCCTGCGGACTGGGGAAGTCTAAGTACAGTACATTACTACTGTCTCTGGAGATGGTGAATCTGCTCTTAAAAGAGGTTCCAGAGTTGATGGATCCACCACCCCAGATGATCCCAATCCACTCCAGTGTTTTCCCTGGCTGATGTCGCATCCAAGCTGTACCATAGTCTGTTATTAAGGCATAGCCAGAGACTTGGCAAGATAGTTTCACTAGGTCTCCAGGAGCTTTGAGTTGAGCAGGGGAGGAAGTCAAACTAATGCTGTGTACATCTGAAAGAGAGCAGGAAACTTAAGATAATAAATTACCTTTTCCAACCATCGAGATCTTTATATGAAAATTAACTCTACAATCTCTGACCATGTAGACCTGATGGAGAGAAAGAGAGAGAGGAAACAGGGGGAAATGAGAAATGAGAGAGGGTGTAATATTGAGGGAAAACATGAAGGAGCAATGGAGATAGAGCTTACAATGGAAAATTGTCTTCAGTGTTTGCTCAGCATTGGAACAGTTGATAAGGAGTAAAACCATGCAGAACTCACAGGGCAGACAGAAAGAGTGCAACAGATGGTTGAGTTTTCCCATCATACTGAGGGTGGAGATATGAACTCAGCTGCTCCACACAAGACAACAAGACAACAAGTCAGCAGCAGAACATAAGTATATATGAACTCTGAGGGATCTGGATTTACATCTTGATGTCATAGGGGAGGGGCTGATGACTAAGGTCAGGGGTCAAGCTATGACTCATTGGTAGGGCCAGGAGATTTCGTTGATAACATGACATGTCAAGTGACACAGACAAACTCTGTCCCCATGCCATAACCAGGGCCTAGAGTTTTTCCTGCTCAGATCATGGAGGTTGGTAAAACTTGGAGGATGATTTTCTAAATATTTATAGAAATCCTTCAACATTGAAGCTTATTTACTGTAAATGTCAGATTAGGGATCAATCTATCAAGGACAGTCACCTTGTTTATGTAAGGGGCTTAATACAGTTGGATTCCAGCCACTAGGGGGACTCTGGGTAGCCCAGAAAGAAAGAA
>QNTS01001066.1:307182-351763 GCA_003317085.1 Hucho hucho | reverse complement strand
CAGGAAAGGTGATGACAGTCCTGTCTATGAGGTCAAACCCGAGAGGGGTACAGGCAGGGCCCGGGTTCTGCATCGCAATATGCTCATGTCATGTAATTCCCTACCATTTGAGGAACCCGTTGAAACACCCAGTAGAGGTCTGTGGAGAAGGGAACCACCCCAGCAAAAGCAGCAAAATGGGGAGAGCGCTGAGTCTGAGAGCTCAGATGAGGATTCTTATCCAGTTTTCATCAATAGGCCACGTGGGGATGAAGAGAGCAGACTGAGGAGAACACAGCTAGTATCAGATAAAAGTGAGGAATTGGGTCAGACTGATAGAACCTGCACTGTGAAGGAGTGCCAGCCAGTCCTCAGAGAGAGCCCGGAGAGGACAGGGGTAAATATGGAAACAGCTGAGGGCTCAGAGACTCAATCATCTCATGATGAAGCGGACACTGATTCATTGGGGTCACCCATGACCTTGCCCCGTCGTTCAGCCCGGCAGAGGAGGCCCAGAGACATTCTAACCTATAACACTTTAGGGCTGCCGAGCTCTTATCGGGATACCAACTAGAGATATTCTGATGTGGATATATTTTCTCGTTTACCTTTACTGATCACAGTGTGATAATGTTTAGTGGGGGTTGCGTCTTTGCCCATAAAGGCAGACTGGACATGTCTAGATAGTTATAGGCCAGTTTTCTCCGTTGTTCTCATGTTCAGTACTTGCATGTTCTGTTTGTTTTGAGGCCAGTGAAATGTTGGGGACAACATTTAGTTTTTGCAGGGGGGTGTTGTAAGGGGCTTAATACAGTTGGATTCCAGCCACTAGGGGGACTCTGGGTAGCCCAGAAAGAAAGAAAGGAAGAAGACTGAAAAAAACGGCTGTTACCTGTGCTGACATGATTAAAAAGTGAAGTAAACCGTACTTTTCGCATTGTAGTTTATATGTAAGCTCATTGGAAGGGTAACATTTAACAGGAATAAACACAGCTACCGTATGTAGGCCTGTATGTGTAATACACACAGTAATACACAGCAGAGTCCTCTGCTCTCAGACCAGACAGCTTCAAGTATGTCATGCTGTTAGAATTATCTTTGGTGACTTCTATATGCCCTTCAACACTTTTTGAATACATAGTTCCACTAGCATCCCTCCATATAGCGCCAATCCATTCTAGAGCTTTTCCTGCTGGTTGTCTTATCCAGCGCATGCCGTGGCTACTAAATGTATACCCAGATCCTTTACAAGAGATACTGACTATTTCTCCTGGCTTTTTCAGGACTGGACCGGAGGGAATGGTCTCCAGACTCTGGACATTTAAACCTGATGGAGAGAAAGCGATATTAAAGAAAATGAGGTTATAACAAAATGTTGTCAATGTTCAGTCATTCTTCATAGTAAAAGTAGTTGATAATGGATTAGGTGGCTGCAGAACTCACATGGCAGACAGAGAGAGAGCAGCAGAAGGTAGAGTTTTCCCATCATACTGAGGGTGGAGATATGAACTCAGCTGCTCCACACAAGACAAGACAACAAGACAACAAGTCAGCAGCAGAACATAAGTATATATGAACTCTGAGGGATCTGGATTAACATCTTGATGTCATAGGGGAGGGGCTGATGACTAAGGTCAGAGGTCAAGCTATGACTTATCAGTAGGCCCAGGAGTTTTCCTTGATCACATGACATGTCACTTGACCAGGACAAACTACTGTATGTCCAAAGAAGATGTTCGATAAATGAAGATGTCTTACTCAGGCTGTTTACCATTGAAGAAAATTGGTTACTTCTGGTGTGCTTAAAGGTGTGCCTCTGCCATAGGCACCAATGTGATAGCAGCTGGGTCTGGTCTGCTTAGTTCATTGACTGTCTAGGAACCAGAACAAATTAGGGAGTGGGATGTCTCGCTTCCTCTACTGTCTCTGCTATGTCCCCATGCCATAACCAGGGCCTAGAGTTTTTCCTGCTCAGGTCACTTAGGTTGGTAAAGCAGTAGGGAACCTGCAAGGATGATTTTCTAAATATTTATAGAAATCTTTCACCATCGGGTTTAATTTACTGTAAATGTCAGATTAGGGATCAATCTCCTTAAGAAGTCACCTTGTTTAACAGGAATGAACACAGCTATGAAGGCCTGTATCTGATTCCCATTTACATTCTATCTATCTCCTAAGGGAAATATGTACCTTGTGTTGATGTACAAGCAGTTACACTCTTTTTGCTCTCAGGCGAATATTATACTTCAGACTTACAAACATATATTTTTTAAACAACACAAAAAACAAAATAACTAAATACTAATAATAATGAACAATTCACATCCTGAAGTAATGTACCCTAAAATGAAACTATCACCAAACCAATAGATAGATAAACTTCACTAAATTACTTTTTTCTAATCAAAATTAGTCATTTTCTCAGTGTTGTGTGTTTTTTATTTTTTTATATGTTACTGCACTTTTCCAATGATACTGTACATTGGTCCTTTTTTAGGGTTAATCAAGATACTATATCAGGGAAATGGTTTTATCAGAGTGCAGGTGCATCCTGGGTAGAAGTCATGCTTGGGTAGCTTTAAACAGTAACACCCCACTGAACAAGGCAGTTAACCCACTGTTCCCCGGTAGGCCGTCATTGTAAATAAGAATTTGTTCTTAACTGACTTGCCTAGTTAAATAAAGGTAAAAAATAAAAACATTCTTAAACTCTCTCCCCTTTACACAATTATAATGAAGACATAGTAAAGTATTTAGGGGGAGGTGCTCAGAACAGCTATGAGAAACCACATATAATTTTTTAAAACTTTAGTTAAGGACTCATTGTTCAATGTAATTCTTGAAAAGTGTGTTACATTTATTAATTTATTACCAACACAAACCATGAATATGGTCTATCAATAACATTGTGTGTGATGAGTAGCAGTGAATGACTGAAACTATTAAATAATATACTTAATACAAATGTTAACAAGGTCTGTCATATAAATAAAATGTGATTAATTTGTCAGATTCTTTGATCCATCTCACCATTTATTCAAACCAAATGTAAATCGTGTTCATTTGGTTGAAACATTGTATGGTTACCAGCAAGCTTCTACAAAATACAGTTTCACCTCAGCTGAAACAAGGTAGTGAGGATTAGATCATGAAAGTGTATAGGAACAGTCCCTGCAGTCCCTGCAGTCCCTGGGCTACTTAACTGCTTTAACTGCCTATCTGAATCATCAGAGATGCTAAACTGGGACCCTGAAACACCCAGGTGACAGACTGGAGTTCACCAAGCGTAGTGACACACATCTGTGAGGGTCACAGAGGGGAAGAGAGAGGGGTGGGGTGTGTGAGAGAAACAGACACAGCTGAGAAAAGCAGAGCAGGGCCCGGTGTGGAACGGAATGGATTATCAAACATAAACCCTTAGATTATGGAATGGATGCATTAATACTTACTTCTCATACAGTTTGACAAAAATGATGGAAAATATGCTGTTTCTGTGTGACTTAAAGCATAATAATTATGACAAAATTAACTGTAAATATGTTTATTCCAAACTCTAAGTACGTACGACTAAATAGTCCGTTTATATTGATATGTTCATTAAATTTGGTCAGAATTTGTGACTATTTGGTACATTTTACCTCTTAGAAATAACAATACAATTTCAATATCTCTGGCCCAGAAAGTAATTCTGGGCCAGAGGCAAATTTCTCCTGGTTCAGTTTTCTCAGAGGGTCTACATCATCGGAGAATGGTCCTTGGTGGTGCTACAGACCACAACTGTAGCTGAAAACATCTACATTGTCATCCATTCTGTATATTTGCATGTCTTAAAGCATAATAACTGTTTGAAAAGTAACTATTAATACATCCATTCCATAGTCTAAGTGTTTATTTTATAATTTCTAATATATATATTTTTTTATAATTTCTAGCTCCCACAGTGTTGGTGGACGTTCAGGAGTCTGATGTTTCAGTGGTGTTTTTAGCTCCCAATGTTGGTGGACGTGCAGGATTCTGATGTTTCAATGGTGTTTCTAGTTCCCACAGTGTTGGTGGACGTTCAGGAGTCTGATGTTTCTATGGTGTTTCTAGCTCCCACGGTGTTGGTGGATGTGCAGGAGTCTGATGTTTCTATGGTGTTTCAAGCTCCCACGGTGTTGGTGGACGTGCAGGAGTCTGATGTTTCTATGGTGTTTCTAGCTCCCACGGTGTTGGTGGACGTGCAGGAGTCTGATGTTCTAATCCAGGAGGAGATTTTTGGTCCCATCCTGCCCATCCTAACTATAGAGTCTCTGGAGGAGGGCAAAGACTACATCAACCTCCAAGAAAACCACCAAAAACAGGTTGAAATTTCAGGCAACCTTTTCAAGCAGCTCTTACACTAAAAGTGCATTATCATTATTTTCACAATTTCACAGTATTTCTCCAACCTCATAGTGTAACGATTTGCGCTGAGAGTCGGGAAGCAAGTTCAGGGAGTGTACACATTTAATAAATAAATGAACAAAAGAAGAAACACAAACAGCGCACCGACATTAAACAAAGTCAGCAACAGAAACAATAATGGCTGGGGAAGGAACCAAAGGGAGTGACATAAATAGGGAAGGTAATCAGGGAAATGATAGAGTCCAGGTGAGCGTAACAATGGTGACAGGTGTGTGCCAGAACAAGCAGCCTGGAAACCTAGAGGCCGGAGAGGGAGCACACGTGACAGTACCCCCTCCCTGACGCGCAGCTCCAGCCGCAGGACGCCGACAAAGGGGACGAACCCGGGGATCAGGAGCGGACCGGTCACCTCTGCTGAGGCGCGGGAAACCTGTCACGCCAGCTGGGGCACGAGAACCTGTCACGCCAGCTGGGGCGCGAGAACCTGTCACGCCAACTGGGGCGCGGGAACCTGTCACGCCAGCTGGGGTGCGGGAACCTGACAGATCGGTGGAGGCAGGGGAGCCTGGCCATCTGGAGGAGGCATGAAAGCCCGGTGAACCGGCTGAGGCAGGGGAGCCCGACGAGCCGGCTGAGGCATGAAAGCCCGGCGAGCCGGCTGAGGCAGTGGAGCCCGACGAGCCGGCTGAGGCAGGGGAGCCCGAGGAGCCGGCTGAGGCAGGGGAGCCCGGCAATCCGGCTGAGGCATGAGAGCCCGACGAGCCGGCTGTAGCAGGGTAGCCTGGCGATCCGGCTGAGGCATGAGAGCCTGACGAACCGGCGGAGGCAGGAGAGCCTAGCGAACTGGTGAAGGCATGAGAGCCTGTAGCGGCTCCCAGACCCGACGTCATTCCCACCGAAAAAAAAAACACTCCCTGATGCTTCCCTTTGTTGAGGCATTATTCTGTAACGATTTGCGCTGAGAGTCGGGAAGCAAGTTCAGGGAGTGAATACATGTAATAAATAAAGGAACAAAACAAGAAACACAAACGGTGCACCGACATTAAACAAAGTCAGTAACAGAAATAATAACGCCTGGGGAAGGAACCAAAGGGAGTGACATATATAGGGAAGGTAATCAGGGAAATGATAGAGTCCAGGTGAGCGTAACGATGGTGACAGGTGTGCGCCAGATCGAGCAGCCTGGTAACCTAGAGGCCGGAGAGGGAGCACACGTGACACAGTGTGGAAATATATATAAAACACACAAAATCATGCTTTTGTCTGCACTGGGCCTTTAAATACTTTATAAATAACTCCTGCTTATTAGCCTCTATTATTGACAGTTCTTTGTTAATAAAAAATTGCTTCTACATAACAACCAGATGAATTCATATCACTTATATATCTGTATTTAGCGGTAACATACTAAGTATTAACAGGTTTTACAGTTTTCTTACCTGGTCATTGCAGTCTTATTTCCCTGTAGTTTCCTAATGACGTTACCCTGTTAGTTCAGCACTGTAAACTGAAGTGCTACCAGCCTTTAATCCCGTGAATCACCACCCATCAACTAGGCATGTTGAGACGGGGATGCAGCCCAATATCCTAGATTGGATTCCTCTCCTTGTCTCCTTCCCTTAACCTGTACAAATCGGGATATGTGGAAACAATATGGTGGAAACTAATTTCTGAAGGTTCACCTCTGAAGGTTCACCTTCCCCTCTGTGTATCTGTGGAGATGAAAAGAAGGAGAAAAGGAGCGGAAGCCACTTCAGTCTATTGGGACACATCCTGGCAGGGATTACATCTCCCTCTACTGATCCATACAGAGATACAGACATCCAATACACAAACCACTAACCAGAGCACTGAAATAAACAATACACTGTGGAGACAGGCAGACCAGTGCAGCGTCTGGGTAGAGGACAGTTATGATGATAGTGGAGCTGACAACAGTGTTGATGTTGATTTAGTTAGGTGGTAGTCATTATGTTGGTGATCACGGTAGTGACCAATGATACGTATGCTGATGATAAGAGGGTGACTATCCGGCAAAACGGCTGTCATTTGTCTGTGCCCTATAGAGTGAGGATGTTCACTGGTTATTTCTCCATGGTTGATGATGGAGACTGGGGAGAGGGTCAGATGGGGAGAGAGGTGGTCAGACAGGGAGATGCTGCTGGATGGACAGCCTGCTGGGAATTGCGCCCTCCTCTCCCCTGTCGCCAGCCCCTTGGCACGTCGGTTGGCAACATGCTATGACTCCGTCCCGGCAACAGCGTCACAGCGTTGGTCCTTAGCCACGGCGGTCTGAGCCAATCAGAGCACTGACGATGCCAGATTACACAAGAGCCAGCCAATTGGGAGGCTGGGTGAACTCAGTCTCTTCCTTCTCAGATGTGAATTCCTTCGAACCCTCCAGATATACATATACATACACACTCAGATGTCATAGACACAGCAGCACACACACATTTTTTCTTGGAGACATATGCACACATTGTGAGAATAATGCAACTGTCTCTTCCTCTGTATTCATGGGGACCTTCCCTGAATGCAGCCAGCTAATATTGTTGTTTTCAGACCTGTGAGCATCTGCATACAGACCAGTGACCATTGCCATACATGACTGGCCTTTCACATGGGAAATGTACCAGCCCACAGTCAGATGCACCACAGTCTTGTGGCGTCCTCTAGCGGGCAACAAATGTGTTACAGTGATGAAACGAGGTACATGACAGCAAAGGGGTGGGTTTGCTGCAGGTAGAAAATCCTAATAAATTCTCTTTAATTGACACAAGCTGTCGCCAATCAAATCAATCAATTATTGT
Source organism: Hucho hucho (assembly GCA_003317085.1). Lineage (NCBI taxonomy): Eukaryota > Metazoa > Chordata > Actinopteri > Salmoniformes > Salmonidae > Hucho > Hucho hucho. Next base: position 344,585 of record QNTS01001066.1, on the reverse strand, counting down.
CTGGTTGTGCATGTGTGTTTGGTGGCGATATGGGGGGGTCACCTAAGCCAGGGGAGGCTGATCTACAAATAGTATTCCCTGCAAAATAATAAGCTTTGTGTGATTAAGATTCAAAGAGCTACGCCTTCCCTGGTTTCGACTAATCCCCCCGTCAAACACACACGCATAACAAGACTTTGATTGATTGATTGATTGGAGAAAGCTTGTGTCAATTAAATAACATTTTCTAGGATTTTTGAGCAGCAGCAAACCTAGCTTAACATGCTGGAAATACCAGTAGAAAGTGCCAGAAAAACAACCAAAAAGCATGGTCCTACTTATGTGGTCTTTAACGTTGTTCTCTATATGTATTTATGTCAAATCACATATGAAAAATTATTTATATTCTTACTAATGGTATATATTTTAACGTGATTTAAAAACGATAAACTACAAATAACACACAAGAGGGAGGAGGACATAGTAGGTCATTTGAAATAACGTTTTATTATCAGCAGGTAATTCAGCAACAACTGGTTTCTAAACACTTCATCATAGAGAGTAATGGTATCCTTTATTTAATAATGGTTAAACATTTATCTCTGCTCGAAAAGTATATAATGCATTAACAAGAGAAGAGCAAGTAAGCGCATCACCACATTGTCTATCTTTGTGGGGAATAAAAACTAAAACACTTCTCTGTCATCAAACTATGCAATTTTCTAAAGAAACGTGTTGTGATTGTATGAGAAAAGGTTGAAATAAATGGTTTTATTTCCAGTTGAACTCTTAGGGTTCCATCATATGGAAGTGTCCTGAAGTCATCATTTTGTCTGAATTTTTTTTTTTTTAAAGGATGGAAGTTTAAGTTGATGTGAAAACCTTGGAATGCTTGTTTTACATTCAAAATGCTGAACAGGATGTGAGAACACCAAGTGTAGCTGTGGCTTAGCCAGCAATAAAATGAGAGTAAGTGTGATAATGAGATTGCAGTAACAGATACATAATGCAAAAAAACAAAAACATATAGCCTTTGGGGAGACCAATTTGATTTATATTGAACATGAAGATAATCTGAATACCCTCTGTGTGGGATGACATTCCATGTCTGAAACTCAACAGGTGCTTCAATAGGGCATCAAAGCAGTAAAGACACACTGGGATAAAATAATGCATTCTTCGAAGAAAAAAAAGGCCATTACACTGCACTGTGATACATCCTTATACAAAAGCCCCTCTCCTGTCTACAGACGGGGCCAAAAGTTTTGAGAATGACACAAATGTTAATTTTCACAAAGTCTTCTTCCTCAGTTTGTATGATGGCAATTTGCATGTACTCCAGAATGTCATGAAGAGTGATCAGATGAATTTCAATTAATTGCAAAGTCCCTCTTTACCATGGAAATGAACTGAATCCACAAAAAAAATTCCACTGCATTTCAGCACTACCACAAAAGGACCAGCTGACATCATGTCAGTGATTCTCTCGTTAACACAGGTGTGAGTGTTGACGAGGACAAGGCTGGAGATCACTGTGTCATGCTGATTGAGTTCGAATAACAGACTGGAAGCTTCAAAAGTAGGGTGGTGCTTGGAATCATAACTATCACTACATTTCTAGTTGTATTAGTCATATGTACAGGATACACCATCAAACGTAATACTTACTTACAGGTTCCTTCTCAACAATGCAATGACAATAAGAAATAATAAAACATAAGGATACGAACATAAAGTAACTGGCTCTGTAGAATAGAATAAACATTTTAGAAAAGGCATAATACAGGAAGGCACAATTAAATACACATTAACACATTCAGTTGTAGATACATTTACCGGTGAAAACTGTAAAATAAAACATGCTCTTTCTCTAATAAAACCTTTTAATAAAATGATTTATATGGGTTAAGGTGATTCCAATTAACACAATTCAATATAGGCTAAGATGGACTCTTCTCATATTATTATACCCTTTAATCGGTTTCTGTGTTTGACTCCCATATGAATAACCTACATTTTCATTTGCACATGGTTGTTTTTTACCCTAAGCAAAGCCTACATAATCAACTATTTAAACATAAATTGCAAAAAGTGAAAGACGGATGTGGACAGATGAACAAACAATATACTGCTTTACCTAGGTGTAATACACTAACAACATTATCCGAGTAATAATGTCTACTTTTCTCCATAAAAACATGATTTATCTACAAACCACAACAATTTGATTGCATAAAAAAATACAAAAAAACAATGTCTTACCTGATGAGACTGTGACCATTGTTCCTTTCCCCCAATAGTCAAAGTATCTACATACAGAGCAATCAGTTTCAACTAATTACGATAACTTCATCACTAAACCGAAGTAATTTGGTTTATAAAAAAAATGTCTAAATAGATACTATATTCTAACATAGTCACACTTGGTCAACAATATATTTCCACAATATGGATAATTTTCTCTTAGACTGCCATTTTTTTCTAAGGAACAAATGTTTTTCTTTTTATAAGACTTTAGGAAACTAACTTCAGCATAATTCTACAACAGCAGAACCTAGACATTAAGGAACTCTTTGACTTTCAAGGAAATAAGCAAATTTATGTAAACCATTTCTTTGGTGGACTATGACTGTTTTTCATGAACAGGTCTATTCAATGACATTTTGCATCTGAAAAATGCGAAAGACAAAATATGTTCTTTCTACACACAAAATAGAATGGGAAAATTAAACATTTGATGGATCAATACAATTAAGTTTGCTTTCCTGTTGAGACAGTGACTTGTGTCCCTTTACCCCACTAGTCAAAAGCATGCCCCGAAACCCAATATCACAGTGATACAACCCAGCACCTCTTTGACATCTCCATAGGGATTCCATATGACTCTGTCTGCTCTCAGTGAGGTATAAGAAACATACATCCATGGCTAAAACTATACAATGTAGCATTACTACAGAGTCGTACAGTATTATATTCTCTATGTGTTGGTGGATTAATCTTCAATGTTTGTGACTATTGTTTGTGACTAAAGGTGTATCCATTGTCAGTTTGTGACAATTGTTAGCACATTTATGGATTTATGTCACAGTATAAAATCCAATATCATGTCTATGGCCAAAACCATGTTTATGGTGAGGTCTCATTAGGGTTACATTGGTACCATTGTCGTGGAGGGTGTTTATTTGACTTGTTTAGTGGCGATGTGTCCATACAGGAGAAAAGGGGGTTTTGTACGCCGTAATATCACTGTGGCCCCCGTAGTCTCAGTGATACACAACATAACATAAACCTTCGACCAGTACAACACTCATGCTCTATGAGATAGCAACACGTTCAGATGGTTGTGGATAGGTGATAATATACATATCTACTATTTCTTATAATAATTTTTAAATATTTCAACCGCCAGTTAACTGTTTTTTAAAGTATTATATATTTTAACATGATTTAATTATTCTTTATAATTAGAACATTTTACCTAAATCCTGCAGGTACAATGCTTTAGAACTGTCATAAACATGCATGAGCCTTTTTATTTATAAGGTTTATAATATAATTTAATCAAAATAATTTAGTCAGCATTTGTATAAGTGGTTTAACCTTTAACTGGGAGGCCCATGAGACGGCGCACAATTGGCCCAGTGTCGTCCGGGTTAGGGAAGGGTTTGGCGGGCTGGGATGTCCTTGTCCTTTCGCATTGTAGCGACACTGTGGTGGGCCGGGGCACATGCACGCACACTAACTTTGGTCGCCAGCTGTTTAGTGTTTCCTCCGACACATTGGTGCGTCTGGCTTCCGGGTTAACCCTTGTGTAGTCTTAACATTCTGTGTACTCCCCTTGTTCTAAGGGTAAAAAATGACCCGCCATCACTAAACCCCTAAAATAAAGCAGCTAAATTGAATTTCAAACCCCAAATCTATTTTGCATGAAGAAAAAACCTGTCATTCATCACAAACTTTGTGAATATCTGGGTTTTCCTTTTTCACAATGCAGAAAGACTACATTTAATCAGTGGACACCACTCGTTTTTATTACAACACACTTGTCATAATTGTTTTCTTTACTAAAGTAGAGGTTTATTATTATTATTGCTAAAGGTACTGAATAGGTGTAAACATACATTTCTTAGCAAGAGATAGGACTTGTATAGCCTAAGAAAGTAGCAGAAATGTGCAGAAAGTAGTTTTGAATGCATTTTATTGAAAGGAAACAATAACAGTCTTGAACTGTAGTGATAGTGATATATTCTTACATACTGTACAATGAGGAATTCAATTGCAAAATACTAGTCTTCTATTTTTTTTAACCATTTCCCCCACCCAAAAACGACAACAATAAATAAGAATAAAATAAGATAAGATACAAAACAAAAACGTGAAGAACATAAATCAATGATATTACAGCAATACATAATAAAATGAACAGTGAAAATCACTTACATTAAAGATATGACCAGATACGAAAATAAAAATGTTGCTCCGAATGGAACCAGTTGCTCATCCACTGTTACTTCAGGTCCAGGGTTGTAGAGGTATGGCAGACGCCGGGCTGAACGCCATGCCCTGACTGGACCCCGGCGCAGAGGAAGGCTCCAGCCTTGAAGCAGGACTGAACGCCGTGCCTGGACTGGGCACCGGTGCAGAGGAAGGCGCCGGCCTTGGAGCAGGACTGGACGCCATGCCTGGACTGGGTACCGGCGCAGAGGAAGGCTCTGGCCCTGGCACCGGGCTGGGTAGGCGCACTGGAGGCCTGGTGCATGGAGCTGGCACAGGTTGCACCGGACTGGTGACACGCTCTTCAGGGCGAGTGCGGGGAGCCGGCACAGGACATACCGGGCTTGGAAGGCGCACTGGAGGCCTGCTGCGTGGAGCCGGCACAGGTTGCACCGGACTGGTGACACACTCCTCTAAACGCCTGCGCTGCAGCATACTCCTAGCCAACACCTCTCTCCGATGTCCCTCATTAAACTCCTCGATCGACTCCCAGACGGGCTCTGGCTCTCTCCTCGGCCGACCGCCCCTTGTGCCCGCCCCCCAAAAAATATTGGGATTGCCCTTGGGCTGTTTGTGGCCGCGGACCCCGGCGTTGTCGCTGTCCTCCAATATTCCTCGGCGACTCCCGCCAAGGAAGGGTCTCGCATCCACCCAGTATCTCCTCCCAAGACCAACTCTCCTTTACCTCCTGGGCACGCTGCTTGGTCCTGCGATGGTGGGAAATTCTGTCACGATTGTCGTTTGAATAAATGGACCAAGGCACAGCGTGCGTGGAGTTCCACATATTTAATAAAGGTGGAACATACAAAAACCAAGAAAGAAAACAACTGATCGTACAGTACGTAGCGCTCAACGGCACTAACAAAAACAATTTTTGTCAGGTGGGAACAGAACACACTAAGTATGATCCCCAATTAGAGGCAACGAATAACAGCTGCCTCTAATTGGGAACCATACTCCACACCAACATAGAAATAAAACAACTAGAAAACCCCCCTTAGTCACGTCCTGACCTAAAACACCATAGAGAACGCCGAGGGCTCTCTATGGCCAGGGCGTGACATTATGAGGAAGCTGGTACAATACGTATTTACTCCAACTGAGTGAAAGACAGACTCTTTTTATATACAAAGAGGGAATTTTATTTGTATAGAAGTCAAGGATTTAGGATTAAAGGAGAAGTACAATTAATAAATTACCAGCACCACAGTCACATGAGTAAAACAATTATTTATTATAATAATATAATTATCTGTTATGGGATGCATTCTGCAGCATTGTTAATTGTTATGTTCTGCTTGTGTTATTATCATCCTTGATGCTTTGGAGAACTACACAAAAGGCACAGATGGTTAGAATCTAACTATTGGTGTCCCCAAAGATACAGAATATACTTGGCCTATAAGTTTTTTTAGTTAACAGTAAAAGTCTGCTATCAAAATTCCTATTTTATATGTCATTGTGCTCAATGAGGATATACATTAATACCTACCAGTAATTCAAACTCTTAATTGGATTAGGCTGATACATAGGTGAATGTAAACTAGCTGCCATCAAGATAACAGATTTTCAATTGAAATAGAAAATATGGCTCAAATCTATCCAAACCTGTAAACATTAGTTATCTGTGGTTCCTCATATGTAAGATGACAGTTAACGATAGTGTTTTTATTAGAAATAAGTTTTTGTTGTTAGAATTATATATAATTGGATGCAATATATTTGTATTTTGTATTGTTTTAGTGAGTATTTGTATTGTGGCTGTGTAATCTGTCAGCCCCAGCCTCAAACTCAGGCCCTGTGTGTAGCTAACTGATCCTCTCTGCCCATTCATCGCCATTTAACCGTTGTTGTTGTCCTAGCTGTTTAGCCGTTGTTGTCTCACCTGTTGTTGTCTTAGCTCTCCCAATCAACACCTGTGATTGCTTTATGCCTTTCTCTAATGTCAATATGCCTTGTATACTGTTGTTTAGGGCAGCTCTCATTGTTTTATTTTACTGCGGAGACCCTAGTCCTGCTCAACAAGCCTCAGATAGCCCCCTTGTCCCACCCCCCACACATGCGGAGACAGCACCTAGCTTAACTGGCGCCTGGCACTCAATGCCTAGGTTTACCTCCACTGTACTCGCACCCTACCATACCCTTGTCTGTACACTATGCCCTGAATCTATTCTACCACTCCCAGAAATCTGCTCCTTTTATTCTCTGTCCCAAAGCACTAGACGACTAGTTCTTATAGCCTTTAGCCGAACCCTCATCCTACTCCTCCTCTGTTCCTCTGGTGATGTAGAGGTTAACCCAGGCCCTGTGTGTCCCCAGGCGCTCTCATTTGTTGACTTCTGCAACCGTAAAAGCCTTGGGTTCATGCATGTTAACATCAGAAGTCTCCTCCCTAAGTTTGCTTGATTCACTGCTTTAGTACACTCCGCCAACCCTGATGTCCTAACCGTGTCTGAATCCTGGCTTAGGAAGGCCACCAAAAATTTCCATCCCCAACTACAACATTTTCCGTCAAGGCAGAACTGCTAAAGGGGGCTGAATTGCAATCTACTGTAGAGATAGCCTGCAGAGTTCTGTCATACTATCCAAGTCTATGCCCAAACAGTTTGAGCTTCTACTTTTAAAGATCCATGTCTCCAGAAATAAGTCCCTCACTGTTGTTGCTTGTTATAGACCCCCCTCAGCTCCCAGCTGTGCCCTGGACACCATATGTGAATTGATTGCCTCCCATCTATCGTCAGAATTCGTACTGCTAGGTGACCTAAATTGGGATATGCTTAACACCCCGGCTGTCCTATAATCTAAGCTAGATGCCCTCAATCTCACACAAATTATCAAAGGAACCTACCAGGTACAACCCCAAATGATTAAACATGGGCACCCTCATAGATATCATCCTGACCAACTTGCCCTCTAAATACACCTCTGCTGTTTTCAACCAGGATCTCAGCGATCACTGCCTCATTGCCTGCATCTGTTATGGGTTCGTGGTCAAACGACCACCCCTCATCACTGTCAAGCGCTCCCTAAAACACTTCTGCGAGCAGGCCTTTCTAATCAACCTGGCCCGGGTATCCTGGAAGGAGATTGACCTCATCCCGTCAGTAGAGAATGCCTGGTTGTTCTTTAAAAGTGCTTTCCTCACCACCTTAAATAAGCATGCCCCCTAAAACTAAGAATAGCCCTTGGATCACTCCAGACTTGACTGCCCTTGACCATCACAAAAACACCCTGTGGCGTACTGCACTAGCTTCGAATAGTCCCCGCGATACGCAACTTTTCAGGGAAATCAGGAACCAATACACACAGTCAGTTAGGAAAGCAAAGGCTAGCTTTTCAAACAGAAATTTGCATCCTGCAGCACTAGGATGCCTGGTTGTTCTTTAAAAGTGCTTTCCTCACCATCTTAAATAAGCATGCCCCCTAAAACTAAGAACAGATATAGCCCTTGGTTCACTCCAGACTTAACTGCCCTTGACCAGCACAAAAACACCCTGTGGCGTACTGCACTAGCTTCGAATAGTCCCCGCAATATGCAACTTTTCAGGGATGCCTTTCAATTGTCTTCGAAAGCCAAGTTAACAAGCAGATCACCGACCATTTCAAATCCCACCGTACCTTCTCCGATATGCAATCTGATTTCCGAGCTGGTTACGGGTGCACCTCAGCAACGCTCAAGTTCCTAAACGATGTCATAACCACTGTCGATAAAAGACAATACTGTGCAGCTGTCTTCATCGACCTGGCCAAGGCTTTCGACTCTGTCAATCACCGTATTCTTATCGGCAGACTCAACAGCCTTGGTTTCTCTAATGTTTAGGTTCACTAACTACTTCTCAGATAGAGTTCAATGTGTCAAATCGGAGGGCCTGTTGTCCGGACCTCTGGCAGTCTCTATGGGGGTGCCACAGGGTTAAATTTGCGGGCCTACTCTTTTCTCTGTATATATCAATGATGTCGCTCTTGCTGCTGGTGATACTCTGATCCACCTCTACGCAGACGACACCATTCTGTATATATCTGGCCCTTCTTAGGACACTGTGTTAACAAACCTCCAATCGAGCTTCAACGCCATATAACACTCTTTCCGTGGCCTCCAACTGCTCTTAAATGCTAGTAAAACTAAATGCGTGCTCTTTAACCGATCGCTGCCCGCCCGACTAGCATCACTACTCTGGACGGTTCTGACTTAGAATATGTGGACAACTATAAATAGCTAGGTGTCTGGTTAAACTGTAAACTCTCCTTCCAGACTCACATTAAGCATCTCCAATCCAAAGTTAAATCTAGAATTGGCTTCCTATTCCGCAAAAAAGCCTCCTTCACTCAAGCTGCAAACATACACTCGTAAAACTGACTATCCTACCGATCCTTTACTTCGGTGATGTCATTTACAAAATAGCCTCCTACACTCTACTCAGCAAATTGGATGCAGTCTATCACAGTGCCATCCCTTTTGTCACCAAAGCCCCATATACTACCCACCACTGCGACCTGTAAGCTCTCGCCGGCTGGTCCTCGCTACATACTCGTCGCCAAACCCACTAGCTCCAGGTCATCTATAAGTCTTTGCTAGGTAAAGCCCTGCCTTATCTCAGCTCACTGGTCACCATAGCAACACCCACCCGTAGCACGTTGTTTGGCCGCCTTTCCTTCCAGTTCTCTGCTGCCAATGACTGGAACTTATATCTCACTCACTAACTTTAAGCGTCAGCTGTCAGAGCAGCTTCCCGATCGCTGCAGCTGTAAACAGCCCATTTGTAAATAGCCCATCCAACCAACTACCTACCTCATCCCCATATTTGTTTTTGTTTTTTGCACACCAGTATTTCTACTTGCACATCCTCATCTGCACATATATCACTCCAGTGTAAATTGCTAAATTGTATTTATTTCGCCACTATTGGCCTATTTATTGCCTTATCTCCTTACTTCATTTGCACACACAGTATACAGATTTTTTCTATTGACTGTACGTTTGTTTATCCCATCTGTAACTCTGTGTATTTTTTGTCGCACAGCTTTGCTTTATCTTGGACAGGTCGCAGTAGTAAATGAAAACTTGTTCTCAACTGATTAAAATAAGGTGAAAAATATATAATTTTCTTATTAAAATTTTAAAAAAAAAAACATTTACATGGATGTTGCATTATTGTAATATTGATGTTGATTAATGTGAATTGTCCCCTACAAATATACTGATTAACATGGTCAGAGGAGTGGATTAAGCTGCATTGAACTTGAGGAATGGTATGCTTTGAATTGACATGGAATTTATGCTGGATCCTCAGTTTGTTTGTTTCACATCGCATTTGAAACTGCCAGTGAAAGATGTGCTTGATCAGTTTTTGTACATCGCTGCAGACTCCTCTGTCACTGTGTGTCTCGAGCACAATAATAAACAGCAGTCTTCAGACTGTTCATCTGGAGATACACCTGCTGCTTGCTGTTGTCTCTGGTGATCGTGAACCAACCCTGAACAGACTGGGAGAAGTAGCGGGTGTAATTATCCTATTTTATAATGACAATCCATTCCAGTCCTTTCCCAGGAGCCTGTCTGATCCAAGCCATCCAGTAGTCACTGAAAGTGAACCCAGAGGCTGTACAAGTCAGTTTGTGGGATTCTCCTGGCTTTTTAACCACTGGTCCAGACTCAGTCAGTGTCTGACCCTGAACACCTGTGGAAGCAAAGTAACATTAGAGAAGATCCCTGGACTCAAAACCTCTGTGATTATTCTGTATCAAATAAAAACAGTCTAATGGTGTTCACCTGCCAAGCCCATTGTCATCAGAAGAACCACAATAGTAAATGTCATGATTAACTATTAGTAGTTATAATGTGTCTCTGTTCCTCAGTCTAGTCAGAGCTTCAATCCTCTCCTCCACTCTGCAGTGAGATAAGTAGTGATGGAAGAGGTAAAGGTTTTTTATTGACTCCTCCTCACAGGGTGGGAAGATCACACAGAGATGAAATAGAGAATTCAGAGATGGGGAACAGGTTCAAATGTTCTGAATACTTTGTTTATTACTTGTTCACGTATCACCAAAAACACTTGACCAGACTGGGCAAGAGATAGTTTGATTGTGTAGTTTATTAGAGGCTGAGGCTGATCTTTTTTCTGTGATACAAAGAGTTGAAATAGTACACCAGCTATCCATGTTGTTAGGGGGGATTTTATACAACTCCTTCAATCAGTGTGTATGTCAAGCACAATAATAAACAGCAGAGTCCTCTGAACTCAGACTCTTGGCCTATAAGAACTGTGTGCTTATGGAGACGTCCTCAGTCAGGGTGAACTTTCAGGGAGTCGGAGTAGTCTGGAGCATCTGTTGAACCAGAAGTAATGCTCCCAATCCACTCTAGAGCTTTGCCTGGTTTCTGCCTTGTCCAGTGCATGAAGAACCTTGTCATTGTAACCCCAGAGATTTTACATGACATTTAGTCTTCAGGTATTTTTACCTGAGGAGGAGACTGATTCAGCTTGATATCACAACAAACACCTGCAAAATAAAAAACATTTCAACATTCAGTTGAAGACAGTTATTTAAGTTTATTTGGGTTTTAACCATTCTACTCAGACATTCTTCAGTCACCATGTAATGTTTTACTTACTGTGTATGGACATCACCATGACAACTAAACTCCAGACAGACATCAGTTCCATTATTCAGTGATAGTTAGTTAAGGGCTTGCTGTAATGTCAGTACAAGCTGCCTATATTGAGAAGGCCAGAGTTCAGTGTCTGATTATAAAGGGATGATGTGGAGGGAGACTTTGCATAGACAGCCCTCTAGAGGCGTAAATAGGGACTTTGAAGGGTTTATCAGTTAAAGTTTCATGAGGATATTTATACTGTAATCTTAGCAGGTTTAACAGGTGTATTTTAAGCTTTTCATGTATACTTAAAAATATAAATGCAATATGCAACAATTTCCTTTTACTGAGTTACAGTTCATAAGGAAATCAGTCAATTTAAATCAATTTAACCCTAATCTGTGGATTTCACATGACTGGGAATAAAGATATGCATTTGTTGGTCACAGATACCTTTAAAAATATGGGCCTCACAATGGGCTTTAGGATCTGTCATGGTTTCTCATTCAAATTGCTATTGATAAAATGTAATTGTGTTCGTTGTCAGTAGCTTATGTCCACACTGTCCCATAACCCCACCGCCACCATGGGGCACTCTGTTCACAACGTTAACATCAGCAAACCGCTCGCCCACACAACACCATACAAGTGGTCTGCGGTTGTGAGGCCGGATGGGCGTACAGCTAAATTCTTTAAAACGACGTTGGAGTTGGCTTATGGTAGAGAATTAACATTCAATTCTTTGGCAATCGCTCTGGTGGACATTCCTGCAGTCACTATGCCAATTGCATGCTCCCTCAAAACTTGAGACATCTGTGGCATTATGTTGTGTGACAAAACTGCACATTTTAGAGTGGCCTTTTATTGTCCCCAGCACAAGGTGCACCTGTGTAATGTTCATGCTCTTTAATCAGCTTCTTGATGTGCCACACCTGTCAGGTGGATGGATTACCTTGGCAAAAGAGAAATGCTCACTAACAGGAATGGAAACATTTGTGTGGAACATTTCAGGGATCTTTTATTTCAGCTCATGAAACCAACAGTTTACATGTTGCGTTTATATTTTTGTTCAGTGTATATTTGGTTTAGAATTAAGAGTATGATATTTCTACTCTCTCCCAGTGTTAATGGGGTCATGGGATTGATGTTGACAGAGACTGGAGTTCAGAATTGTCTCAATGACTCTCACAGTAAAATAAGTGCCTGACATTTTTGTACGCCGCTGCAGTCTCATGTCACTATGGCTGTTGGAAACAATAATAAACAGCGGAGTCGTCAGTCTTCAGGCTTTTCCATTCTTAGTACAGCTTGTTTTTGGAGCTGTATTTGGTGATGGTGAATTGGTTCTGGACAGATTGGTGCCAGTGCCAGTGTCAATGCGCCCAATCCACTCCAGTCCTTTCCCTAGTTTTTGATGGATCCAGTGCATGTAGTATCTACCCATGGATAATTCAGACACAGTACAGGACAGTGTTACTGACTCTCCAGGTCTGTTCACCACTGGTTCAGAGGAGGTGAGTGACTGCCCCTGAGAGTATAGATGAATGTGACCTTCCAGCCAAGTAGCACAGCGTCCCTTTTCTCTCCTACACTGGACAGAAATAACTTCAGTTAACTCACCTGAGACAGGAGGAAGAGATATTCTAGGAGTCTCATTGTGGGGAAGTTCTAAGATTCTAGAAGCCCAGAACCCAGTTGCACAGGGCGGGTTTCAGACCCAGGGCCTCGAGCTTAATGATGAGCTTGAATGGTCATATGGTGTTGAATGCTGAGCTAAAGTCAATGAAAATCTTTCTTACATAGGTATTCCTCTTGTCCAGATGGGATTGGGCAGTGTGCAGTGTGATGGAGATTGCATCGTTTGTGGATCTATTGGTGTGGTAAAGAAAATTGAAGTGGGTCTAGGGTGTCAGGTAAGGTAGAGGTGACACGTCGGTGTCCGCGACGTGACTGGTTTTCCCTTTGTAGTCAGTGATTTTCTGTAGACCCTGTCACATACGTCTCCTGTCTGAACCGTTGTATTGAGACTCCACTTTGTCTCTATACTGATGTTTTCCCTGTTTGATTACCTTATGGAGTGAATAACTACACTGCTTGTATTCAGCAATATTCCCAGGTCACCTTGACATGGTTAAATACGACGGTTCACTCTCAGTTTTTCACAAATGCTGCCATCTATCCACAGTTTCTGGTTCGGATAGGTTTTAAGAGTCACAGTGGGTACAACATCTCCTATACACAACATCTCGAATACACACATATCAGTGTATTCGTCTATGTTATTCTCGAAGGCTACTCGGAACATAGCCCAGTCCGCGTGATCAAAACAATCTTGAAGGGTGGATTCCAATTGGTCAGACCAGCGTTGAATAGTCCTTAGCACAGGTACTTCCTGTTTGAGTCTCTGCCTAAAGGAAGAGAGGAGCAAAATGGAGTCATGATCAGATTTGCCAAAGTGGTGGGGGAGGGCCTTGTAGGCATCCCGGAAGTTGGAGTAGCAGTGGTCAAGTGTTTTAGCTACAGTTGATGTGTTGATAGAACTTCGGTAGCGTTTTTCTCAAATTTGCTTTGTTAAAATCCCCAGCTACAATAACTGCAGCCTTTCATTTTTTTTTATTTCATCTTTATTTAACCAGGTAGGCCAGTTGAGAACAAGTTCTCATTTACAACTGCGACCTGGCCAAGATAAAGCAAAGCAGTGCGACACAAATAACAGAGTTACACATGGAATTAACAAACGTACAGTCAAAAACACAATAGAAAAAAATCTAAATACAGTGTGTGCAAATGAGGTAAGATTAGGGAGGTCAGGCAATAAATAGGCCGTAGTGGCGAAGTAATTACAATTTAGCAATTAAACACTGGAGTGATAGATGTGCAGAAGATTAATGTGCAATTAGAGATACTGGGGTGCAAAGGAGAACAAAATATAAATAACAATATGGGGATGAGTTAGTTGGATGGGCTATTTACAGTTGGGCTATGTACAGGTGCAATGATCTGTGAGCTGCTCTGACAGCTGATGCTTAAAGTTAGTGAGGGAGATATGAGTCTCCAGCTTCAGTGATTTTTGCAATTCGTTTCAATCATTGGCAGCAGAGAACTGGAAGGAAAGGCGGCCAAACGAGGAATTGGCTTTGAGGGGTGACCAGTGAAATATACCTGCTGGAACGTGTGCTACGGGTGGGTGCTGCTATGGTGACCAGTGAGCTGAGATAAGGCGGGGCTTTACCTAGCAAAGACTTATAGATAACCTGGAGCCAGTGGGTTTGGCAACAAATATGAAGCGAGGGCCAGCCAACGAGAGCATACAGGTCGCAGTGGTGGGTAGTATATGGGGCTTTGGTGACAAAAGGGATGGCACTGTGATAGACTGCATCCAATTTGCTGAGTGTAGGAGGCTATTTTGTAAATGACATCATCGAAGTCGAGGATCGGTAGGATAGTCAGTTTAACGAGGGCATGTTTGGCAGCATGAGTGAAGGAGGCTTTTTTGCGAAATAGGAAGCCGATTCTAGATTTAATTTTGGATTGGAGATGCTTAATGTGAGTCTGGAATGAGATTTTACAGTCTACCCAGACACCTAGGTATTTGTAATTGACCACATATTCTAAGTCAGAACCGTCCAGAGTAGTAATGCTGGACAGGTGCGGGCAGCGATCGGTTGAAGAGCATGCATTTAGTTTTACTTGCATTGAAGAGCAGTTGGAGGACACGGAAGGAGAGTTATGGCATTGAAGCTCGTCTGGAGGTTAGTTAACACAGTGTCCAGAGAAGGGCCAGAAGTACACAATGGTGTCGTCTGCGTAGAAGTGGATCAGAGAATCACCAGCAGCAAGAGCGACATCATTGATGTATACAGAGAAAAGAGTCGGCCCGAGAATTTAACCCTGTGGCACACCCATAGAGACTGCCAGAGGTCCGGACAACAGGCCCTCCGATTTGACACACTGAACTCTGTATGAGAAGTAGTTGGTGAACCAGGCGAGGCAGTCATTAGAGAAACCAAGGCTGTTGTGTCCGCCGATAAGAAATGTGGTGATTAACAGAGTCAAAAGCCTTGGCCAGGTCGATGAATACAGCTGCACAGTATTGTCTTTTATCGATGGCGGTTATGATATTGTTTAGGACCTTGAGCGTGGCTGAGGTGCACCCATGACCAGCTCGGAAACCAGATTGCATATTGGAGAATGTACGGTGGGATTCGAAATGGTCGTGATCTGTTATCTTGGCTTTCGAAGACCTTAGAAAGGCAGGGTAGGATAGATATAGGTCTGTGACAGTTTGGTCCTAGAGTGTCTCCCCCTTTGAAGAGGGGGATGACCGCGGCAGCTTTCCAATCTTTGGGGATCTCAGACAATACGAAAGAGGTTGAACAGGCTAGTAATAGGGGTTGCAACAATTGCGGCGGATAACTTTTGAAAGAGGGTCCAGATCGTCTAGCCCAGAACTTTTTGTAGTTGGTGCTGCAGGATGCAAATTTCTGTTTGATAAGCTAGCCTTTGCTTTCCTAACTGCCTGTGTATATTGGTTCCTAACTTCCCTGAAAAGTTGCATATCGTGGGGTTTATTTGATGCTAATGCAGAACGCCACAGGATGTTTTTGTGCTGGTCAAGGGCAGTCAAGTCTGGGGTGAACCAAGGACTATATCTGTTCTTAGTTCTACATTTTTTGAATGGGGCATGCTTATTTAAGATGGTGAGGAAATCACTTTTAAAGAGCAATCTTCTACTGACGGGATGAGGTCAATATCCTTCCAGGATACCCGGGCCAAGTCAATTAGAAAGGCCTGCTCGCTGAAGTGTTTTAGGGAGTGTGACAGTGATGAGGGGTGGTCGTTTGACCACAGACCCATTACGGATGCACGCGGTGGCTATTTGATGCTAATGCAGTACGCCACAGGATGTTTTTGTGCTGGTCAAGGGCAATCAGGTCTGGAGTGAACCAAGGGCTATACCTTTTCCTGGTTATACATTTTTGGAATGGGGCATGCTTATTTAAGATGGTGAGGAAAGCACGGTGAGAGAATTGTTTCTGGAAGGTGGATTTTTAAGAGGAAGCTCGAATTGTTTGGGCACAGACCTGGGTAGTATGACAGAACTCTGCAGGCTATCCCTGCAGTAGATTGCAACTCCACCCACCCCCTTTGGCAGTTCTATCTTGTCAGAAAATGTTAGTTAGGGATGGAAATTTCAGGATTTGTGGTGGCCTTCCTAAGTCAGGATTCAGACACGCTAGGACATCCGGGTTGGCAGAGTGTGCTGAAAGCAGTGAATAAAACAAACTTAGGGAGGAGGCTTCTAATGTTTACATGCATGAAACCAAAGCTTTTACAGTTGCAGAAGTCAACAAGTGAGAGCGCCTGGGGAATGGGAGTGGAGCTAGGTGCTGCAGGGGCCTGGATTAACCTCTACATCACTAGAGGAACAGAGGAAGAGTAGGATAAGGGTACGGCTAAAGGCTATAGAAACTGGTTGTCTAGTGAGTTCGGAACAGAGAGTAAAAGATGCAGGTTTCTGGGCACGGAGGAATAGATTCAAGGCATAATGTACAGACAAGGGTATGGTAGGATGTGAATACAGTGAAGGTAAACCTAGGCATTGAGTGACGATGAGAGGTTGTGTCTCTAGAGACATCATTTAAACCAGGTGACCGCATGGGTGGGAGGTGGAACAAAAGGGCTAGCTAAGGCATATTGAGCAAGGCTGGAGGCTCTACAGTGAAATAAGACAATAATCGCTAACCAAGACAGCAATGGACAAGGCATATTGACATTAGGGAGAGGCATGCATAGCCGAGTGATCATAGGGACCAGTGGGTAGCTAGGCGAGCTGGAGACACGGCGGTTCAGACAGCTAGCGGGCCAGGGCTAGCAGAAGGGCCATAGGGAGACATCGCGACAGAGGAGTCGGTTGTAGCCCCCTTGGACGGTTACGTAGGTAGACCAGTTGTGATGGATCGGCAGGGCTCCATGTAGGCAGTAAAAGGGTCCAGGCCAATTGGCAAAATAGGTATTGTAGCACAAAAAAAAAATTGGCTGATAGACCTCTTCAGCTAACAGTCCGATATGCTCTAGATAGCTAGCAGGCCTCGGCTAGCAGATGGGCCTTCAGGGAATGTCGCAACAGAGGAGCCTGTTGAAACCCCTTCGTGCGGATTACGTCGGTAGACCAGTCGTGATGGATCGGCGGGGCTCCGTGTCGGCAGTAAAAGGGGTCCAGGCCAATTGGCAAAATAGGTATTGTAGCCCAAGGAGTGGCTGATGGACCTCTTCAGCTAGCCGGGAGATGGGCCTAGCACGAGGCTAGTTCCAGGCTAACCGGTGCTTGCTTCGGGACAGAGACGTTAGCCAGGGGTAGCCACTCGGATAGCAGCTAGCTAGCTGCGATGATCCAGGTGAAAAGGTTCAGAGCTTGCGGTAGGAATCCGGAGATGTGTAGAAAAAGCAGTCCGGTATGCTCTGGGTTGAATCGCGCTGTGCAGACTGGCAGGAGTTGACCGAGCAAAGGTTAGTTGATGACCGCTAGCAGTGGCTAACTGACTATTAGCTAGTTAGCTGGCTAGCTTCTGTTGGGGGTTCCGGTTCTAAAGTATAGAAAATAGCAGATCCAACCACATTGGGTGAGGCAGGTTGAAGGAGTGTATGTTGAAATTGAGGTTAAAAATATATACGAAATACAAACGAAGAAAAAAAAAGATATACACGGGACATGACAAGGCAAAGACAAAGACGTCTGAACTGCTACGCCATCTTGAGAATGGCCTCAGGATATGTAGTTTCCATAAAGTCCAGTGAAGTTCTTTGAGGACCGTCGTGGTATCGGATTGAGGGGGAATATACAGAGCTAGACTATAACCAAAGACAATTCTCTTGGGAGGAAATACGGTCTGCATTTGATTGTGAGGTATTCTAGGTCAGGTGAACAAAAGGACTTGAGTTACTGTATGTTATCACAACATGAGTAGTTGATCATTAAACATACACCCCCGCCCTTCTTCCCGGAGAGATATTTATTCCTGTCTGCGCAATGAACAGAGAACCCAACTGGCTGTGTAGACTCAGACAGTATATCCTGAGAGAACCATGTTTCCATAAAATGGAGTTTGTTACAATCCCTGATGTCTCTCTGGAAGGAAATCCTCGCCCTGAGTTCGTCAACTTCATTATCCAGAGACTGAACATAGAAATTTACTTGGAAGTGGTGGGTGGTGTGCGCGGCTCATGAGTCGGACTAGAAGACCGCTCCAAGTACCTCTTTTCCGCTGGCGGTGTTTAGGGTCAGCCTATGGAGTCAGTTTAATTGCCCTGGGGGGTACGAACAAAGGATCCGATTCGGGAGTCATATTCCTGGTCGTAATGCTCAATTTAAATGTATTGGTCACATGGGGTGGCAGGGTAGCCTAGTGGTTAGAGTGTTGGACTAGTAACCGAAAGGCTGCAAGTTTGAATCCCTGAGCTGACAAGGTACAAATCTGTCATTCTACCCCTGAACAGGCAGTTAAACCACTGTTCCTAGGCTGTCATTGAAAATAAGAATCTGTTCTTAACTGACTTGCCTAGTTAAAAAAAGAAAAAAATGCATGTTTAGCAGATGTGTAGCAAAATGCTTGTGCTTCTGGCTCCAACAGTGCAGTATTATCTAGCAAGTAATATCTAACAGTTTCACAACATACACCCCAAATACATGTACATCTAAGTAAGGAATAGATAAAGAAAATATACATATACACTACCGTTCAAAAGTTTGGGGTCACTTAGAAATGTCCTTGTTTTTTAAAGAAAAGCAAATTTTTTGTTGATTAAAATTACATAAAATTGATCAGAAATACAGTGTAGACATTGTTAACGTTGTAAATGACTATTGTAGCTGGAAACTGCTGATTTTTTTATGAAATATTCAGCAACCATCACTTGTGTTCCAATGTGTTAGCTAATCCAAGTTGATCATTTTAGAAAACCCGTTTGCAATTATGTTAGCACAGCTGAAAACTGTTGTTCTGATTAAAGAAGCAATAAAACTGGCCTTCTTTAGACTAGTTGAGTATCTGGAACATCAGCATTTGTGGGTTTGATTACAGGCTCAAAATGTCCAGAAACAAAGAACTTTCTTCTGAAACTCGTCAGTCTATTCTTGTTCTGAGAAATGAAGGCTATTCCATGCGAGAAATTGCCAAGAAACTGAAGATCTCGTACAACGCTGTGTACTATTCAAGCAGAATAGAAAGCGTGGGAGGCCCCGGTACACAACTCAGCAAGAGGACAAGTACATTAGAGTGTCTAGTTTGAGAAACAGATGCCTGACAAGTCCGCAACAAGCAGCTTCAATAAAAAGTATCCGCAAAACACCAGTCTCAACGTCAAAAGTGAAGAGGCAACTCCGGGATGCTGGCCTTCTAGGCAGAGTTCCTCCGTCCAGTGTCTGTTGTTTTGCCCATCTTAATCTTTTCTTTTATTGGCCAGTCTGAGATATGGCTTTTTCGCAACTCTGCCTAGAAGGCCAGCATCCCGGAGTCGCCTCTTCACTGTTGACATTGAGACTGGTGTTTTGCGGGTACTTGAACAGAATCAATCAATGCCTAGGGAAAGAACCAAAGGGAGTGACGTACAGTTGAAGTCGGAAGTTTACATAAACTAGTTTTGATGACTCTGACCTAAGTGTTTCAATCACTCCACAAATTTCTTGTTAACAAACTATAGTTTTGTCAAGTCGGTTAGGACATCTACTTTGTGCATGACACAAGTAATAATTCCAACAATTGTTTACAGACAGATTATTTCACTTGTAATTCACTTTATCACAATTCCAGTGGGTCATATATTTACACAGACTAAGTTGACTGTGCCTTTAAACAGCTTGGAAAATTCCAGAAAATGAAGAAATGGCTTTAGAAGCTTCTGATGAGCTAATTGACATAATTTGAGTCAATTGGAGGTGTACCTGTGGATGTATTTCAAGGCCTACCTTCAAACTCAGTGCCTTGCTTGACATCATGGGAAAATCAAAAGAAATCAGCCAAGACCTAAGAAAAAACATTGAGACCTCCACAAGTCTGGTTCATACTTGGGGGCAATTTCCAAATGCCTGAAGGTACCACGTTCATCTGTACAAACAATAGAAGCAAGTATAAACACCATGGGACCACACAGCCATCATACCGCTCAGGAAGGAGACGTGTTCTGTCTCCTAGAGATTAACATACTTTGGTGTGAAAAGTGCAAATCAATCCCAGAACAACAGCAAAGGACCTTGTGAAGATGCTGGAGGAAACAGGTACAAAAGTATCTATATCCACAGTAAAACGAGTCCTATATTGACACAACCTGAAAGGCCGCTCAGCAAGGAAGAAGCCACTGCTCCAAAACCACCATAAAAAAAGCCAGACTACGGTTTGAAACTGCACATGGGGACAAAGATCCTACTTTTTGGAGAAATGTCCTGTGGTCTGATGAAACAAAAATAGAACTGTTTGGCCATAATGACCATCGTTATGTTTCAACCATGAAGCACGGGGGTGGCAGCATCATGTTGTGGGGGTGCTTTGCTGCAGGAGGGACTGGTGCACTTCACAAAATAGATGGCATCATGAGGGAGGGAAAATTATGTGGATATATTGAAGCAACATCAAGACATCAGTCAGGAAGTTAAAGCTTGGTCGCAAATGGGTACTCCAAATGGACAATGACCCCAAGCATACTTCCAAAGTTGTGGCAAAATGGCTTAAGGACAACAAAGTTAAGGTATTGGAGTGGCCATCACAAAGCCCTGACCTCAATCCTATAGAAAATGTGTGGGCAGAACTGAAAAAGCGTGTGCGAGCAAAGAGGCTTACCAACCTGATTCAGTTACACCAGCTTTGTCAGGACGAATGAACCAAAATCCACCCAACTTATTGAGGGAAGCTTGTGGAAGGGTACCCGAAACGTTTGACCCAAGTTAAACAATTTAAAGGCAATGCTACCAAATACTAATTGAGTGTATGTGAACTTCTGACCCACTGGGGATGTGATGAAAGAAATAAAAGCTGAAATAAATGATTCTCTGTACTATTATTCTGACATTTCACATTCTTAAAATAAAGTGGTGATCCTAACTGACCTAAGACAGGAATAAATGTCAGGAATTGTGAAAAACTGAGTTTAAATGTATTTGGCTAAGGTGTATGTAAACTTCCGACTTCAACTGTATGTAAGGATGGTAATCATGCAGGTGATTGAGTCCAGGTGAGTCTGATGAGGTGCTGATGTACGTGTGTGTAAGTATGTGTGTCTCTTCACAGTCTGCATTGTTACATAAGGATTAGTTTTCTCTTTTTTTTTTATCAGTTACCTGATGTGGGATAGAGTTCCATATCGTCATGGCTCTGTCACGGGGAATGACGCTGGAGAGACGAAGCAGGTACGGGGAGTAAACATTTAATAAGTAACTGACAAGGCCCAAGACAGGAACAGCGTCAGCAAAAGAATACAGACAAAAACTATTAATG
Organism: Hucho hucho; assembly: GCA_003317085.1. Taxonomy (NCBI): domain Eukaryota; kingdom Metazoa; phylum Chordata; class Actinopteri; order Salmoniformes; family Salmonidae; genus Hucho; species Hucho hucho. The sequence goes on along the minus strand of QNTS01001066.1, from coordinate 323,030 downwards.
CAGCAGCGGGGAACAGAGCTGGGGAACAGACAAATATAGGGGAGGAAATTAACAGGTGATAAGTGAGTCCAGGTGAGTCCAATAACGCTGATGCGAGTGACGAGGGAGGGCAGGTGAGAGCGATGATGGCAGGAGCGTGTGATGCAGGGTAATCTGGCGCCCTCAAGCGCCAGGGGAAGGGAAGAGCGGGAGCAGACGTGACAGCCTCTGTGTAGTACTGTGCATTTCCCGGAGTCTGTCTTGGGGACTGTGAAGAAACCCCTGGTGGCATGTCTTGTGGGGCATGCATGGGTGTCTGAGCTGTTTGCTATTTGTTTGAACAGATAGCTCGGTGCTTTCAACTTGTCAAGTAGTGATGCAGTCAATCTATCCTCTACTTTGAGTGAAGCTGCACTTGTCTACTCCAACTGAATGAAGGACAGATGGACACTCCTCTTTATATACAGGGAGATTCTTATCTGCCGTTGAGGGGGGTTGGAATAAGAGGGAAAAAAATATTTAAGCGGATATATAATTCTTATAAACTGCAACAACTTGTAATACTGACTGAACTGAAATACTAAATTGTTTGTTTACAGTATGTTATTATTATCAATATAATTATTATTGTCCTCAATGTTTCTTTGAATGGCACAGCATATAGCACTGTGGTGTATACCTATCTGTTGGTCTCTCAAGGCTCTTGTCACAACTTCCGCCGAAGTTGGTCCCTCTTCTGGTTTGGGCGGCGTTCGGCGATGGCTAGACCTTCTAGCCATCGCCGATCCCTTTTTATTTTATCTATTGGTTTTGTCTTGTCTTCCATCACACCTGGTTCCAATTCCCTCAATTACATGTTGTGTATTTAACCCTCTGGTTTCCCCATGTCCTTGTCTGTAATTGTTTATTGTCAGCGACACGTTTCCGGCTTGTTGCGCCACACTGGTATTTTGTACTTTGTGCTGCCACACTTTTTCCTGTAGGCATTTGTTTTTGTAACGCATTTTGCATTCAGTGTTTGTACTGTGCCACAGTAAAGTGCTTTCGTTCAATATCTCTGCTCTCCTGCGCCTGACTCTCATGCACCAGCTACACACATGGATCCTGACAGATCTATACTGGTCCCATTACATATTTAAATTTTCATTATTGAGTTTCATTCATGTTCTTATCAAAATGGCAGGTATTATTTTAGATATAATTGAGATTATATATAACCTGAATATGACAGTATGATGTGTTGACAAATGAACAGTATGTTGTTGATGCCATGTGGTAGTTGATAGTGTGGAACATAGACTTCTATGGCTAGTTTCCCAGATACATTTCAAGCTTAATCTTGGACTAAAAAACACTTTTAATGTTGTCCATTGACCTTGCTTTTTAGTCCAGGACTAGGCCTTATTTTTGTTTTCGGGGAAACTGGTCCCTAGAGACTTTCATACCAAGATTAGCGTCCACCAGTTTTTGTACGGTGCTGCAACCTCCTGTGTCACTGTGACTCTTGGGCACAGTAATACACAGCAGAGTCTTCAGTCTTCAAGTTGCTCATCTGGAGATACACCTGCTGCTTGCTGTTGTCTCTGGTGATGGTGAACCGACCCTGAACTGACTGGGAGTAGAAAGTGCTACTACTGCAAATAGTTGTCCACTCCATTCTTTTCCCAGGAGCCTCTTTGATCCAAGCATTGACATTTGGCCACTAAACCCAGTATATGTACAGGTCAGTTTGTGAGATCCTTCAGGCTTTTTATCTACAGATTCAGACTGAGTCGCTGTCTGACCCTGAACACCTGTGGAGTTAAAGTAACATTAGAAAAAAACAAACATCAAAACCTCACATAACAATCTGTTTAAAAAAACAGTCTTAAAGTGTTTACCTGTCAACCCTATAATCATCAGTAGTAAAGAAATAGTATATTTAATCATGAACTGTCAGAAGTTATAGTGTGTCCCTGTTCTTCAGTCTAGTCAGTGCTTCACTCATCTCCTCCACTCTGCAGTGAGATAAGTAGTGATGGAAGAGGTCAGAGTTTTTGCATCGACGACTCCTCACAGGGTGGGACGATCACATGGCGAGTCAGAGATGGGAAACCTGAAAACTTCACTTATCGATGCAGTGAGTTAATTGACATTAATAAGGAGAATGAATAACAGTATAATGATACCTCATACTACAAAAAACATTCAGTTCAACTTAACCTAGCTCTCCCTCTTGTGCAAGGGGGGGTTCAAAGTTCGGCCTGTGGGCCATATCCGGCCTGGCGGGCACTTCAATCCGGCCTGCGAGACATTTTTTGTATTAAATATTACTTACTATTTATGGCCTAGAATTACTCATTCCATGATTTACAAACAACCTCCAATAGATTGCGTTCAGTCATCATAGCCACTTCATTGCTTGACAACTTTTGACATGAAAAATGAGTGCTGCGAAAATGAGAAAAAAGGACTCTGACTAATATTGGACATAAGGCGGTGTGTCTGATATGCCAAGAAAGTGTTGCCGTTTTTAAGGAAGATAATCTCAATCGTCATTTTTCAAGCAAGCATGCTAACTACGCTATCAATCTGTCCTCTCAGGAAAAGGCCAGGAAGGCCTCAAAACTTTCCACAAACTTAAAAGCCCAACAAAATACGCTTACTAAACTGCTCTACTCAAGACTCCATAACTAAGGCAAGCTACGTAGTGGCACATAAAATCGCAAAGCATAGCAAGCCTTTAGCTGAAGGGGAGTTTGTGAAAGAGTGTATGATAGAGACTGCTGGTATACTTTGTCCTGAGAGTAAAAGCCATTTAGAGAAAATGTGCTTATCACGCAGAACCATCACAAGGCGAGTGGAAGTGATANGAAAGCCCTAACTCTGAGGAATTTATATTTCTTCACTGTATTATTCATCAAGAAGCCCTGTGTAAAAGTGTGTTAAAGCTGGAAAATGTTGTCAAAGTGGTTGTAAAACTACGGGCAATGGGGCTTAACCATCGTCAGTTCATTCAGCTGCTCAATGACACAGAGGCAGAGCACCAGGACTTGATGTACCATTCAAATGTGCGCTGGCTAAGCCTGGGAAATGTATTTCGCCGTGTGTGGGAAATGAGAGGGGAGATAGGTATGTTCCTTGATACGGTTGGTAAATCTGACGACTTCTCAGAGTTGAAAGACAGACTGGCTGGGCGACTTTGCTTTCGGTGTGGACATATTGGGAAATCTGAACAATCTAAATGTGAAACTGCAGGGAAATTGTGTTTCAACATGAAAGCATTCAAGACCAAACGTATGTTGTTCTCCAGACAAATAAGCAGCCGGTCTATCGCTCATTTTCCGACAGTGGCCACTCTGAACGCGCCCACATTTCTCACCACCAGACACACAATTGGAGCTCACCGACATCCAATGTGACAGTGCTTTGAAGGAGCAGTACAAAACAGCAACAATAGACCAGTTCTATGGCTCACTGAATGAAACAAAGTTTCCAAACATTAAAAAGCATACCCAAAAGATGCTTGTTTTATTCAGGTCCACATATGTGTGCGAACAAACATACTCAGTCATGAATTACAACAAATCCCGTCACAGGTCAAATTTAACAAATTACCACTTGTCAGCTGTTCTGAGAATCGCTACATCAAAGATGACACCAGACTTTGATTCCCTTACCAAGAGAGGTGACCAGGCCCATTGTTCACAATACTCGAATAAACGTGACTGGGGTAGGCAAGGATTATGCTTTTTCATGGTGATGGTTATGCAGTGAGAATTATCCAGCAATGCAATCTGGCAATGAACAATCTGACAATGAACAGTCAGATTTGGGCTGAGGTGATTGGATAACTGTCAATATGGCTCACATTGGAGATGAGAATTGTTCCTTAATATGCTTTCAAAAACAGAACATTCCAAATTTTAATGGATGCTCTTACCATATGTTTCACTCAAATTTTCGAATCGTTTTTTTTTTACACATCTGCTGTTTCATTTTGCATGTCTCCAGTCATTTTATATATATTTTTTTTTAAGTTTGCATATTGTGACTAAGTTTTATTGTACTTTACAAGGGTAGAGATGCAGGATCTGTGTGTGTGTTTGTGTCTGTGATGTTATAAATTATCTACATTTTGTGAAAAAGAGGTAGAGATGGAGCAAGGGTAGAATTGTTCTTCAAGCACATGTACACCTACAGTACACTAGTAGTTGCGTGTCAATGTGAAAATGAATAAAGGCTTCACATGTTTTGTCACGCATATATTATGTGGCCCTTCACTTGGATTCAAAAACTCAATGTGGCCCTTGAGCCAAAAGGTTTGCCCACCCCTGATATAATGCCTATCCATTCAAGTGTGCTTCCTGCAGGTTGACGTATCGAGTCAATGTTGTAGCTACTAAATGTGAAGCAGGATCCTTTATTAAAGGATAAAGAGTTTATACATGTTTTTTCAGGATTGGAGGGAGTGGACTACTCTCTGACCATACACCCCTAATACAGAAAAGAGAATGAAGACAATAGATCACAAATATGTTAACTCAATGGATATTATCATTATCTCTATAAGTAAAATGCTTTGTTTCAATAAATTGCTAGATATTGAGTACACACTACAGAGGCCCAAGACCAGGAGTGGGTGTAGTTTGCCTGTCATCTTTTTAGGATGGAAGACAATTAATCTATGAGAGGAAACATCACAAAAGTTAAGTACACATACTGGAGAGACAGAATTTGCATGTCAACCATGTTTGCGTGGTAGCATGTCAACATGGATATAAAAGGCAATCAATTCTAAGTCAAAGCCAAACATCAGTGATCACTGTCAATCAGCAAACATTCTCTATATTGTTCAAACAGTAAAGTTATTGTTTTTTTCAACAAGTGACTGATGAAAGTATTTTATATTAAATCATATTAAATGTTGATATTTCTCACAACAATATCACAAAGACCTTCATACAAGTGGCCCCTGTAAGAAATTGTGGTATGTTGTCTCACGTTTTTGGCATAGTTTTAAATCTGGCCTACCGCCTGTTGGCACAACCTCTATCTTTCATCACTGTCATCCTCTCTATCTGTTCAATAAACTCAGACAAAAACTTACAAATGTCTTTTTTTTTTACATATAAAACAAGATAACTTAAAAAATAAAATTCACATTCTGAAGTACTGTACCCTGAAATGTGTTCCCATTGTTCCAACGTCACATGGTCAGCAACTGTCACCAAACTACTTCCTTTAGATGGCTAAACTTCACTCAATTACTTTTTAAATTCATAATTTGTCATTTTCTCCCACATCTGCAATACATCACTGTTGTGTGTTGTTTTTAAATGTCTTACTACGCTTTTACAATGATACATTGGTCCTTTTTAGGGTTAATCAAGATACTATATCAGGGAAATGGCTTGATCTGAGTGCAGGTGCATCCTGGGGTAGAAGTCATGCTTGCGTAGCTTTGAACTATTGCGCCCAACACTCATTTTGATAGACACGCCAGATAAAAACACATTCTTAAACTCTCTCCCTTATAAACAATTATAATCAAGACATACTAAAGTATTAAGAGGGAGGTACCCAGGACAGCTACATAGAGCATTTCATTATTTTAGTTTTAAGGACTCATTGTTAAATGCAATTCTTGAAAAGCTATATTTATTACCAACACAACCATGAATATGGTCTGTCAATAACATTATGTGTGATGAGTAGCAGTGAATGACTGAAAATATTAAATAATATAATTAATACAACTGTTAACAAGGTCTATTATATAAATTAAATAGTGATTCAATTGTTTGATCCATATCATCATTTATTCAAACCAAATTAAAATCGTGTTCATGTGGTTGAAACATTGTATGGTTACCAGCCACCAGCTGGCTTATGTAAAAAGGCAGTTTCTCCTCAGCTGAAACAAGGTAGTGAAAAATAGATCATGAAAGAGTATAGGGACAGTCCCTGCAGTCCCTGGGCTACTTAACTGCTTTAACTGTCTATCTGAATCATCAAAGATGCTAAACTGGGACCCTGAAACACCCAGGTGACAGACTGGAGTTCACCAAGCGTGGTGCCACACAGCTGTGAGGGTCACAGATGGGAAGAGAGAGGGGTGGGGTGTGTGAGAGAAACAAACAACACTGAGAAAAGGAGAGCAGGGCCGGTGTGTGTGTGTGTTTACTTCAAGATATCTACTACTGAACAAAAATATAAACTCAACATGTAAAGTGTTGGTGCCGTGTTTCATGAGCTGAAAGAAAATATCCCGAAAATGTTCGATACACACAACAAGCTTATTTCTCAAATGCTTGTTGCCATCCCTGTTAGTGAGCATTTCTCCTTTGCCAAGATAATCCATCCCCCTGACAGGTGTGGCATATCAAGAAGCTGATTGAACAGCATCATCATTACACAGGTGGACCTTGTGCTGGGGACAATAAAAGACCACTCTAAATTGTGCAGTTTTGTCACACAACACAATGTCACATATCTCAAGTTGAGGGAGTATGCAATTGGCATGCTGTGCAGGAATGTCCAACATAACTGTTGCCAGAGAATTAGATAATAATTTCTCTACCATACAACGTCATTTTTGAGAATTTATCAGAACATCCAACCGGCCTGCCAACCGCAGACTACGTGTAACCACGCCAGCCCAGGAGATCCACATCCGGCTTCTTCACCTGCGGGATCGTCTGAGGAGGGGTAGAGGGGGTGCTGAGTATAACTGTCTGTAATAAAGCCCTTTTGTGGGGAAAAACTCATTCTGATTGGCTGGGCCTGGCTCCCCAGTGGGTTGGACTATGCCCTCCCAGGCCCACCCATGGCTGCAAATCAAATCAAAGTTTATTTGTCACGTGCGCCAAATACAACAGGTGTAGACCTTACAGTGAAATGCTTACTTACAGGCTCTAACCAATAGTGCAAAAAAGGTGTGTGTGTGTGTAGGTAAGTAAAGAGATAAAACAACAGTAAAAAGACATTTAAAAAAAACAGTAGCGAGGCCATATACAGACACCGGTTAGTCAGGCTTATTGGGGTAGTATGTACATGTAGGTATGGTTAAAGTGACTATGCATATATGATGAACAGAGAGTAGCAGCAGCGTAAAAGAGGGGTTGGGGGGTGGTGGGACACAATGCAGATAACCCGGTTAGCCAATGTGCGGGAGCACTGGTTGGTCGGGCCAATTGAGGTAGTATGTACATGAATGTATAGTTAAAGTGACTATGCATATATGATAAACAGAGAGTAGCAGCAGCGTAAAAGAGGGGTTGGGGGGGTGCACACAATGCAAATAGTCCGGGTAACCATTTGGTTACCTGTTCAGGAGTCTTATGGCTTGGGGGTAAAAACTGATGAACAGCCTTTTTGTCCTAGACTTGGCACTCCGGTACCACTTGCCATGCGGTAGTAGAGAGAATAGTCTATGACTGGGGTGGCCGGGGTCTTTGACCATTTTTAGGGCCTTCCTCTGACACCACCTGGTGTAGAGTTCCTGGATGGCAGGCAGCTTAGCCCCAGTGATGTACTGGGCCGTACGCACTACCCTCTGTAGTGCCTTGCGGTCGGAGGCCGAGCAATTGCCATACCAGGCAGTGATGCAACCGGTCAGGATGCTCTCGATGTTGCAGCTGTAGAACCTTTTGAGGATCTCAGGACCCATACCAAATCTTTTTAGTTTCCTGAGGGGGAATAGGCTTTGTCGTGCCCTCTTCACGACTGCCTTGGTGTGTTTGGACCATTCTAGTTTGATGTTGATGTGGACACCAAGGAACTTGAAGCTCTCAACCTGTTCCACTACAGCCCCGTCGATGAGAATGGGGGCATGCTCGGTGCTCCTTTTCCTGTAGTCCACAATCATCTCCTTAGTCTTGGTTACATTGAGGGATAGGTTGTTATTCTGGCACCACCCGGACAGTTCTCTGACCTCCTCCCTATAGGCTGTCTCGTCGTTGTCTGTGATCAGGCCTACCAATGTTGTGTCGTCTGCAAACTTAATGATGGTGTTGGAGCCGTGCCTGGCCATGCAGTCATGGGTGAACAGGGAGTACAGGAGGGGACTGAGCACGCACCCCTGGGGAGTTCCAGTGTTGAGGATCAGCATGGCAGATGTGTATCTACCTACCCTCACCACCTGGGGGCGGCCCGTCAGGAAGTCCAGGATCCAGTTGCAGAGGGAGGTGTTTCGTCCCAGGTTCCTTAGCTTAGTGATGAGCTTTGAGAGGACTATGGTGTTGAATGCTGAGCTGTAGTCAATGAATAGCATTCTCACATAAGTGTTCCTTTTGTCCAGGTGGGAGAGGGCAGTGTGGAGTGCAATAGAGATTGCATCATCTGTGGATCTGTTTGGGCAGTATGCAAATTGGAGTGGGTTTCTGGGATAATGGTGTTAATGTGAGCCATTACCAGCCTTTCAAAGCACTTCATGGCTACGGACATGAGTGCTACAGGTCTGTAGTCTTTTAGACAGGTTGCCTTTGTGATCTTGGGCACAGGGACTATGGTGGTCTGCTTGAAACATGTTGGTATTACAGACTCAATCAGGGACATGTTGAAAATGGCAGTGAAGACACCTGCCAGTTGGTCAGCACATGCCCGGAGCACACGTCCTGGTAATCTGTCTGGTCCCGCAGCCTTGTGTATGTTGACCTGTTTAATGGTCTTACTCACGTCGGCTACGGAGAGCGTGATCACACAGTCGTCCGGAACAGCTGATGCTCTCATGCATGCCTCAGTTTTGCTTGCCTCGAAGCGAGCATAGAAGTGATTTAGTTCGACTGGTAGGCTCGTGTCACTGGGCAGCTCGCGGCTGTGCTTCCCTTTGTAGTCTGTAATAGTTTGCAAGCCCTGCCACATTCGACGAGCGTCGGAGCCGGTGTAGTATGATTCAATCTTAGCCATGTATTGACGCTTTGCGTGTTTGATGGTTTGTCGCAGGGCATAGCTGGACTTCTTGGAACATGTTCCAGTCTGTGATGCACCCCTGCCCAGTCGCGTGAAATCCATAGATTAGGGCCTAATGAATTCATTTAAATTAAATTATTTCCTTCTATGAACTGTAACTCAGTAAAATCTTTGAAATTGTTGCATGTTAGATTTATATATTTTCTTGAGTATACATCTCCTATTCATACAATTAAATAATGCTTCTTGCAAGATAATGCTCTATACATAAATATACACAATGCATTATATTCAGTAGGCTAGTCTATGGAACCTAAGACAGTCGGCCCACTTGAAACTGAATTTGATTCCTGTTGAACTTGAAATAGAACAGGCATGCAGTGCAAGTAGCCCAAGCTACTATTACAAGTCAAGCTTTGTGCTGGGGGCTAATAATAGGCTATGTTTAGGCTACAGAATATTATTATGAGCAAAAACTGCAAGCATAATTTCACTGCATTATAGGCCTACACTAGGGATATTCAAATCTTACCCAATGAGGTCTGGATTAGCCTACTGCTGTTTTTTTGTTCTACCTAATCATTAATTTCTCCCACCTGGTGTCCCAGGTCTTAATCATTCCCTGATTAGAGGGGACAGAATGAGAAACAAAGCAGCGGAACTGGTTTTAGGTCCAGGTTTTAATTTGAAGGGCATATAGTCTATGGATGCCCATGTTTCTCTTCAGCCCCCAGACAGGTTTCAAGTTCTACCAAAAGTCTATTCGGCTTTGCAGATAAACTAGCCGCGTGGGTAGGAAAACCACTGTCACCCCGAAATGCGCCAATTTCTTCGGGTTCCCATAACAAGTCAAAGCCACCGGCAAATTGGAATGTGACTTATCTGAGTTCAGAGACAGGTCTAAGAGTGTCTCGACAGGGCAACATACGACCATTTAGGCTACATTTGGGCAGAATCAGGTTCGTTTTAACTTTAATTTCCTCAAATTCCGAATAACTTTGTTAGGTTTCAGTATATTTTTATTCATCAGCAGCATCTATTTACGGGAAAATCCAGGTAGCACTTCACAACTTGATCCATCCTGAAATGAGTGCAACTTGTGCAATATCCTAACAAAGAGGGTTTCCGGCGTAAACTGTTTTAATGTGTAACAATTTGATAGTCTCTAGTTTAAATCGTTAAAGTTACATCATCCATGCCTGTCACTACTGACATCCCGCCCACGCTTTCACATAATTATGGACATTTTGCCGCATTCATTCAAATTACCCGTAACGCACACAGCTGTCAGTAACCAACCGTAATTAACTTGCAGCAAGGACTCATTTTCACCTTTTTATAGCCCATATAACGCGCTGTTTATTTTGTCATCTTACCTTCTTAGCTTAACTTTTTACATTTTCTACACCTGACCTGAGCCAGGTGGTTCTAACGATGAAACCGTGCCCTGGGTGTAGGCCTATTCATAATGCCTATTTTGCAACGAAAACGAGAATTTCTATTGGACATTCCTCTAGGTCCGTTCCGTTCTTACATTTTACAAGTTTTCTGTTAAAATACTTAATGAATACACACCTGTATTCATCATGTGTTCTCAATGCGCAACAAACGCATCTTGACTGAAAAAATAAAAAAGTGCTCAAGGCTACTTCATGTGGGCGTTTTAAAAGACCACTGAAGTTTAGTTAGACAATGGCCAAGATTCCACAAACCAGCAGCCATTGATGTCTGGAATATACAACTCTATATTACTATTGGCCAAGTGAATGTGCAATAGCCAGGCTCTTCTCTCATCACTGGTTATTTTGGTTGTGTGGTGTCTCAATCCTATTTTACCAGATTATATTATCCGCTAACTCACTTTGTGTCTGTCTGTCTGTCTGTTGGGTGGACAGAGATGGCCAGCCAGAGCGAGGTGATTGACAGGTTGAGGGCTACATTCCGGTCAGGCGTGACCTTTCCAGAGCAGTTCCGTATGAACCAGCTCCAGAACCTTCTCTCCCTGGTAGAAGAAAACGAGCAGCTGATACAAGATGCTCTCCACAAAGACCTCCATAAGGTACTAGCATACACTCAGACACGTGTAGACTGCTATCCACTCAGTATGCCCTCTGCTTCCCTCTCTCCACCTCTCATTATTTCCTCCGTCACTGCTCTCTTTTGCCTCGTCCTCTCTCCCTGTCCCTTTTTCTTCACCTTATATCTCTTGATGTCCTGTTCCCTCTCTCCCTCAATCATTTCACCTTCTCCCCTCTCCCCCCCTCAGCCCAAGTTTGAGTCGGTCCTGTCAGAGATTCAGATAACCCTGAATGACCTGTACTTTGCCATGGAAAACCCCAGGACCTGGATGCAGCCGGAATACAACATTGGCAAGAATCTGGTACGGATTCCATCAACATTCACTGTCAACTGTTTGACTCTACCACCTTTTACTATGTCTCAACATGTAAACACACACAATTGGAATATATTTTTTTTACTGACTTCTGTAATAATTGCCCAAACCATACACTTTCCTCTCTCCATCCTGTTTTAGGCCACTAGGATGGACGACTGTTTCATACGCAGGGAACCCTTGGGGGTAGTTTTAATAATCGGGCGTGGAACTACCCTCTCCATCTTATTCTCTTACCTTTGGTTGCTGCAATTGCTGCAGGTACACATCTATCATGCCTTTGTATACCTAGAGGCTTTGTTAATAATAATGGATTGGATTTATAGCGTTTTTACAGTAGCTCAAAGCATTTTACATCCACCACCAATGTTGCCTTGTCAGTAATGTATGTGTAAAGTGAATGCTGACTCATTTCATTGTTGATTAGGTTTGATTTTGTGACAATGACATGATATTGATTCCATGATGTCATGAACCAGGAAACTGTGCTGTTCTGAAGCCGTCAGAAATCTGTCAGGCCACTGAGCAACTTCTGGCAGAACTCTTCCCCAAATACCTGTCTCAGGTAGTACACACACCTATATGTGCTTTCATTTCCCCCTGCTTCTGTTACCTGTTGTGGATCATCAATGGAATGCAGCCCAACAGTGCCATATTTTCTCTATACACTTATCACTACTGTCACTTACTGTTTGTTTTTAATGACTATTGTAGGACTGCTATGCAGTACTATGTGGTGGAGCAGAGGACACCAAGTCATTGCTGAAGAATACATTTGACCACATCTTCTACACAGGTAAAGCCTAACCGAGAGAACTCCCTAGACCAGTAATATGTATTAGCTCAATCCCTCTTTGTTTTGTGTTAAAAAATGTCAGCCTTATGCCCCTTTTATCTCACCTTTGCCACATCACCTCTATTGCATACTCTTGCATACCCTTTCCTTCTCCTCTTCCTTTCCCTTCACCCTTCCCCAGGTTCCCAGGGGGTGGCCCACTCCATCCTGCTAGCGGCTGCGCCTCACCTGACCCCCGTCACTCTGGAGCTGGGTGGCAAGAGCCCCTGCTTCATCTACGGCCATATCGACATCCAAAAGGTCGCCAAGCGCCTGTGCTGGTCCAAGTTTTTCAACACTGGCCAGAGCTGTGTGGCACCCAACTACGTCCTCTGCACTGCCCAGACCCGGGACGCCCTGCTGCCCGCTCTCCGGGAGACCCTGCGGACCTTCTACAGGCTGGACCCCGGAGCGAGATGGACATGCTGGAGAAGTCCAAGGGGAAGGTGGTGATCGGAGGGGAGAGCCGCGAGGAGAACAGGTATATCGGTGAGTTTGGGGGGGTACAGGAAAGGACGATGAGATGCAGGCAGTGGTGTTGAGTTTGGTTTGTATACTGCTGCCACCTTGTGGGTGTGAATGCAAGTTGAAAGGTTGTTGAAATAGGTTGAGGTGGTAGCCTTGCTGTTAAAGTGGCTTTCATTTCAAATATGAGTAACTAATCAGGCATATAGAAGCAAACTCTTGCTGATCAAGTGGTGTTTCTAGCTCCCACAGTGTTGGTGGACGTGCAGGAGTCAGATGCTCTAATGCAGCAGGAGATCTTTGGCCCTATCCTGCCAATCCTAACCATAGAGTCTCTGGATGAGGGCATAGACTACATCAACCGCCAAGAGAAACCCCTGGCCCTCTACGTCTTCTCTGACGAGACCTCGGTAAGTACATGACCTACACTACAGCACATAGATATTTCTTCTCGTATCTATTTCCTTATTGTTATAGTCATGGTGGCATCCTCCACAGAGCTATAATTGTAAAGTTCTGTATGTAGTTCTATGGCTGCCTCTGCCTTCACTGTGGCTTCACTCATATGGAATAAATGCACATTTCTCCCCTCTCGCTGTCAGGTGGTGACCACAGTGTTGAACAACACCAGTAGTGGGGGTTTCTGCGGCAATGATGGTATAGTACACATGGCCTTGCTAGGCCTGCCCTTTGGAGGAGTAGGTAAGTGTGTGTCTGACAACGTAAATAAAGTAGTTATTATCAGAAGAAAAGCACTTGACATGGATCTGATCATGGTGCCCTGTCATCTTCCTCTACCTACCAGGTGCCAGTGGGATGGGTAGCTACCACGGCCGCTGGGGCTTTGAGACATTCAGCCACAGGCGGGGCTGTATGAACCGGAGCTGGTTGCTGGAGAGGGTCAACGTCCTGCGCTACCCACCCTACAGCGACTACAACCTGGGCTGGTTGCGCTGGGCCACCACCTTCAAGAAGAACAGCTGGGGAGGCTGCTCAGTCATGTGAAATTGCACTTGAGGCATGGAATGCATAGTTTGAACATGCCCACCATATCTTTAGTGTACAACACAAAGTTTACCCCTCCATGTCAAGGAGGAAGTAGCGGCAGCAGAGCATGTTAGCTTACTGCTTCTAAACATCCAGCAGGCCAATTGACAAACCCCAGATTTTGAAATGGAAGTGACTGAGATAGTTGTTGTTGTATAGGCTTATTCTTTTTTGCTAACACAACCTGTGGATTGCTTGGCTTGTGCGCTGCAGTGTGCCCTCTCCATTAACTGTTTGTCATAAGTCAGTTTCAGTAGGCCTGTTTGGTTTGAGTACCTGAAAAGAGGGCTGTACTTGGATAGGGCCATTGAGTCAGCAGAAACGAGCTGTGAGAAAATGGGAGAGGTGCTACCTGTGGTTCTGGTTTAACCAGGTTACTCAGGGCAGGGACACAGGCTGCATCTCAATAGTCTGGATTGGCTTCCTTCCCTTATCTCCTTTCCTTAATGGTCTGGAAAAATGAAGAAAGGTGAAAGTAATGTGGTAGATCCCAATGGCTGTCACCTATCCTGTTCTTTCAAATCTTTGCAGCTGAAGGGAAGGAGAGCCACTATTGCAATCCACCCAGGGTGTGATTTCAGTTCTGTGTTCACTGCTGCATCACAATGGTCTAAACCAGCTTCTTCCACTCGTCTTGCTTTGACCCATCCCATCAGATCAGTATAGATCAGTGGAAGCCACTATATTGAAATTAAATGCACTGGCTACCAGGGTCTGGAGAGCTAAAGGGTGGATGGATGTTTTTTGATTTTATACATTTTGCTCAGAAGGCATTAACTAATAACCTTACTTTACATGAATATATTTGTTGGCTTATACTTTAAGCATGTTAAGGTAGTGTCAACTGTACTGTTATTTGCCCCATTCTCCCCAAGTCATTGCATCATCAGTGCTTTACTCAATTACCTTTTGAATGTAAGGTGACCGACAAACTTTTCAATATCAATGAGACAAAATCTCACTCTTTAAACATTTTCAATTTCCATCACGACTTGATTAAAACTCACTCTTACAAGACAGGCTTTATCTCCAAAATCCCTCAAGTCACATCATAGAATCTGGGCTGACAGAGTGAGGCACTCTAGGCTTACACAAGTCACATCTATATTGCAAAAGAAAACAGATCAGTTGATCTCATCACTTAGGCAATCAATACACTTTACTTGTTAGACACAATTTCAGTTTTTACATCAGAGCCTGTATTCATAAAGCATCCAAGAGTAGGAGTGCTGATCTAGACTCCGTTTTGCCTTGTCTGTCATGAATAAGATTGCATGGACAGGAGGAACTGATCCTAGATCAACACTCCTACTCTTAGATGCTTTATGAATACAGGCCCAGGTTGGGTGTGTGACTCAAAGAACATTTATTTTATTCCAGTTTATGAAAAATCAATGTCACAATTGTGTCATGGCTTGTACAAATGGGGGGCTATATTGTTTCCTTCACTGTAGAAATCTGCAGTCTTTGTGGTAAATACAGTGTGCATATGATGGGGGACAGTACAAAACTGAGTTTGGTCAAAAATTATTCTTAAATGTAAATATTCTAATACTGCTGCATTTTGATTTTGCCTCTCCCAGAGGTTTCTCCAGCACCGAGGTATACAATGCAGGTCCTCTGTTCCAAACCGGCCCCTATCCACCCAGAGCACTTCTGTAGATCTCAAAGGATTGGACAGGTATATGCAATATAGTAATAGCTCCACTTTGCCCTCTGGTAGGCTACCCTGTAACTTCTCCCATATTAGTATCCACTCCAATACATTTGTATTTACCGAACTTCAGCATATTGCTTGCACCAATCCATTCCAATCTACAGAAGTGCCTATAGGTGGGTAGAAGCTAGAGGATGGCTTGGGACTGCTTCCTGGTAGTCTGAGGTCAGGGTTCGGGTTTGTATGAGGAGGGGGGGTTGGTCCCAGGGGGGCTCTGCTCGGTGGCGGAGGTTTGGGAGGCTGGCGAGGGGCAGGTGGCGGTAGGGGGCTCCTTCTGGACCAGCTCTGGGTCATCCTGGCCCGCCTGGGGAGGATGCACCAACACTCGGTCGATGATCCCAAAGTCCTGTGCCTCAATGGGGCTCATGTAACGATCTCTCTCCATCACACCCTCTGGGAGAAAGAAAACAGGAGGGAATAATTGTGTGGTTACGAGTTTTGGTGAAAATGTGCGACACATTGGTGGTGGCTGAGGTGAGTTCACTCTTACGAAGTTCTGTGCCAGGAAGGACTCAATC
>QNTS01001066.1:290589-304132 GCA_003317085.1 Hucho hucho | reverse complement strand
CTCATCTCATGTTGTGTTGTGTTAGTCTCTGCCTCATCTTTATGAACAGCTGAAATAAAAACCCTGCAGCGACTTAAACATTCCCCCCCAAAAATAAATAAATATATATATAGTTGGCTAATTTAGGATGTAGGCTATAACTGTGTCTGTTTTAACTAAGGATGTTGAAATAGTACAAACATAAGCACATTGACTCTGTACCGGTGCCCCCTGTATATAGCCTCGTATTGTTATTTCACTGCTTCTGTTTAATTATTTGTTACTTTTATAAAAAAATTGTACTTAACTTCTTAAAGCATTGTTGGTTAAGAAAAAAGTGTTAAGGGCTTGTAAGTAAGCATTACACTAAGGTCTACACTTGTTGTATTCGGCGCATGTGACATAATTTGATTTGATTTTGAAGCAGGATGCAGTCTACACATTGCATTGTGGGGCAAAACAACTTTAGCTTCTCAATGATCATGCAACGTCGCACGATTTGATACAGCACATGATTGAAATTAGCCAGAGTTGCCTGTTCCACTCTGTGCAGCCGAAAGCTCTGCACATGTAGACAGTAACCAGAGTTTCACAATGGGCTTGTTTGTAAAATAGAGAATCCCACACATTCCCAGAAGGTTCGGTTGTTTATCTATCGAAATGAGGCGTCCAGAGAATTCAGCCACGCAGCCACTCCATTGATATAAGTATTTGAAATTTGTTTTGGCTATTTATAGGAAGTCATAATACTTTCAAATAGAAGTAGCTGATTTGGCCACATTTGAAAATACACAAACGTATTTCAATAACGAATAAATAATGACTCATGTATTTGAACCCAGGTCTGTCTTCATTGTTTGAACTTTTGAATGCTTACTCAAGGCTTTTCCCACTGAGCCAGACTCTACTGAACTGGATGTCTTACCTATATGTGTCAACAGCTGGCCAGTGTGTTTAGCGTAGAGTTGATTGATCTGTTTCTTTAGCTTCATGATCTCCTCAGCCTGAATGGCGATGTCTGTAGCCTGACCCTAATAACACACAGGAGAGAGAAGACAGATGTTATGTAAAGGCAACTGACAACTGAGGTGAGGTGTCAAAATACTTACATGTCCAATAGCCTATGGACAATCACAGGTCTGGCTTTTGATGGCAACAAACTAAACCAACAACTGTACAAGGTTCTCTAACCCCTCCTTATCCCCTTACCTGCCAGACTTCAACCTGTCCCCCCAGCTTCTATTGCTGCTTCCTCACTGGTCCCATTGTCCCTTTCCCTTCTTACCCTAGCTCCTCCGGAGGGCTGGTGCACCATGATGCGGGCGTTGGGCAGGGAGTGCCTCATGCCGGCCGTGCCCGCAGCGAGGAGAAGACTGCCCATGCTGGCCGCTTGGCCCACACACCACGTGGAGATTGGGTTGAGGATGTACTGCATGGTGTCGTAGATGGCTAGGCCTGCCGTCACAACACCGCCTGGGGGAAGAGGAGGATAGGAGAGGAACATCATGGTGAACCAGGATTGATGGTTTGTTGGATTTAGTTCATCGATGTTCCTCTTCTCCCAGACTTTTCTCTCTCTCCTTAAATCTGGAATCCATAGCGGCGAAACTGCCATGTCCATTTGCGATATTACAACAAAGATGTTACTTCAAACAAACACTTTTTTCCATCTGACATCATTGCACGCACGATAGAACAGAGTATGTACAATGTAATTTTTTTACCACAATGCTGGATGCTAATTTCCTCAAAACAATAACAAATGCGCCTGTGGCTGTTGTGCCCATCACAGATCTCAGCTTTAACGTTAACCTAATGAAGTTCATTTGAAGTCGAGGTAAAAAGAGTTTCTGAATGCACCCTTTATCTCTTATTACTATCATCTGATCCATCTGTCACTTTTGTGTTCTCTTGGTCTCTTTCCCCACCAAGAAATGTGCTTTTTATCAAGTAACATCCCTATTTCACCAACCATCCCCTGCCACCACCATCTGTTCCTCCACTATTTTTGTGGGAGGTCCCCCTCTATTCTCCTCCCCTCTTCTCTTACCAGGACTGTTGATGTACATGTGGATGGGTTTGTTGTTGCTCTCTGACTGCAGAAAGAGTAGTTGAGCAATAACCAGACTGGCCACAGAGTCGTCAATCTGAAAAAAAGGCGGGGAGAGGAGAGAGAATAACAAATGAATCTTAACTGCAACAGCGCTCAGCTGGAACTCATTAAGGTGTTTACATGTCCTAATAATTAGACTCAGAAATCCAGATGTTTTAATCGGTGTGGGCTTACTTCGATTATGACCTTGCGCCGATAAGCACAGTAAGTTGTATACATTTTTTTTTTTTTACCTTTTATTTAACTAGACAAGTCTTAAGAAATATTCTTATTTACAATGACAGCTTAGGAACAGTGGGTTAACTGCCTTGTTCAGGGGCAGAACAACAGATTTTTACCTTGTCAGCTCGGGGATTCAATCTAGCAACCTTTACTGCCATAATCTGCTTCATATCGAATTATTAGTGTGCATGTAAACATACCCAATGTCTTCTTGTGTAGGGTTTGAATCCCAAACTATTACACACACAGACTTAGCAGCCCTATTACACAGACAGTGACACACAGATAGGCTTACCAGCCCCGTTACACAAACAGTGTAACACAGCAAGAATTACTGGCCCCATTACACAAACAGTGACACACAGCTAGAATTACCAGCCCCATTACAAACAGTGACACACAGCTAGAATTACCGGCCCCATTACACAGACAGTGATACACAGTGAGACTTACCGGCCCCATTACAGACAGTGATACACAGTGAGACTTACCGGCCCCATTACACAGATGATCCTCTCCCTCAGAAGACGAGAGTAGATGTCATACGCCCGCTCTCCTCGGCCCTAAGAAAGAAGAGAAAGACAAGGAAAAAGAATGAGGGAAAGAAAGAGGAAGATCTTTGAACATTGGAAAGCAGCTAGACTAGCTAGGACCAGGAACTGACAGGTGAAAACTAATTTCAAAACCGTTCCAAACCAAGAGTGAATCAAGTTGCATAGAAATGTTGCAGTCCTAAATAGAACTCTGTTGGGGTTCCAATTCTTACCGTCTGCTCCACAACGATAGGTATGAGAGGACTCCTCCATTGAGCACTGTGGTGAATGGTCCTGCGAGACTTTAAAGCTGTCACTCCACATTGTAACACCCTCTAAGAGAGAGGGATAGAGAGAAAGAGTTGACATTTGTCTCTGAGATAGCATTGTTATTTTTTCCCAATCTGGCTCCTTGAAGTGTGTTCAAGACAAAGCTATCACAAGTATTATGATCTTACATCACCTCTGAACATCACACACACTTTAGAAACTGCTACAGTTACTCATGATTCACATTAACAGTTAGGAAAATGTTGACAGTGGTTTCCTTAAAAAAAAGAGTAATTCAATTTAGCTAACTGGAGAAGGGAATGAGTTAGGTTAGCTACACAATTTTGGTCAAGTTACACAAGTGTGGCTAGCCAGCTAGCTCACTGGCTATTTAATCGTCACAGGTGCAGGATGCATCCTATTCATCTGAGTCGAGAATGCACCGCTGAGACAGCTAATAAACATTTGCACATTGTAATCTATATAATTTACAACACAAAAGACGCATTTCCAAAATATGTTTTCACTATTTATCGCCAATACTTACTCGTATAAGCATTGTGATGTCTTGTAATGTGCAATCCCCTCTGTTTGACCCCAATTTAACCGGAAACAATTCTAATTTGAGCGTCGAACTGTTCCTGAAGTCGCTGAGTAATATTCCTCTGTCATGTGACGAGTTTGTGTTTACAGCCTCGAATATGTGGGCGCTAGATGGCAATGGTGCACAAGAAAAATCCACCAACATAATACTATTTCTTGTTGTTGCCTTGATCATTTTCAAATACCAACTATTTTTTAAATACAAAAGCCTACTTGTTATATAAATTATAATTTATATAACAAGTATTATACTATTATACTATTGAATAATAATGTGATGAATAATGCTTAAAATTTAATTTCATTAAAAGACAGAAATGTGTGTTGAAGACTCGTGACATTGTAGATGGGGGTCTCTAGAAATAAACATTTTAAAAAAGGAGCACATGACGGGACTGTAATGAAATCTTTGTGATTCTAGGGTTGTTTGGAAAAAGTATCTTTATGCAATAGAGAGCCAAGACCATTCTAATAAAATACGTTTCCTTTGATTTATTTCACCATAGCCTACTGTAGGCCTGGAAACCAGTGCATTATTGGCGACACAATATAAAACCCAAAGGAACATTTAATTTTCCGAAAATAGCCCATTCATTTGTTTAACTGACTGATCTATTATTATTATGTTGTTGTTTTTCTTACATGTACACAAAAGTGCCTCTCTACTGATAACCATCTTTAATTAGGGGCCATTATGAAAGAAGCGGGGAGAACATTGTACAAAATATGCGGTGCGTTTTTTTAGAGAGAGGGGGAGCACTTGAGTCGCAGCGGCCTCATGAAAAAATCTCGTTCTTTCAAGTGATAGCCGGACACTTTTACTTGGTCGTTGGACAGACCTCGCAGACATGTCGAATAACAGCGCAAACAGCAGCAACTTGGTTATCGCTCAGAAGGTGGTAAAACAACTTCGGCTAGAGGCGGGTGTTCGCAGGATCAAGGTAAAGAAATTACATTCAGAAAGACTGATAAAAAACTGTTCTGCATTGGGTGTGACTGGCTGACTTGTCAACATGGCCCTTTGGTAACTATTGAAAAGCTATATATTATGTAAAGTTTGACTTTTTTTATGGGAAGCATCGCGTTATTTTGTTACTTCCAGGCCATTTGTTACAAAATGCTGTTCCATTGGAACTATGCCATCTGTTTGCAGAATTGTAACTAACTGCAGCGCTGTCCAGTAGGAGTAGCCTGTATATTGACGTGCTCAATCGAGCGCCGCCTTTCACCTGTCATGTTACCGAAAGAAAAACGTAAGATTATAATGCGGTTCTCGTTTTTCTGTATGCATAGGGGTTATGGCAAGTTTAGGCTACTCCTCAGCTCTTCACTTAGTTTAACACCGTTTTGAATGGATGTATTTAAGATATATTTAGAAGTTAACGATTTGCTGTTAATTATGCTCTAATTTAATAATGTCAAATATGAAGATTTCCTGCTGAATGCTGTGTAGTCCGGAGAAAGCAAACAGCTCGTAGGCTAGTTTCCGCGAATGGTGCAGCACACTGGTGGCCTTTGTTGATTGTGGCTGTGACAGTAGTGCGATTGTTGGCCAAATACTCCTTTTAGAGGAGAAAGCCAGATTAGTCCGCAGACCTTAAACCATCCTGGAGCACTCAAGCATGATGTGCTTTGAAGGGCATATGAGAATGCAGGAAAAATATAGGCTCTCTTTTATCTATAGCCTAGGAAATATGTTTATACCATATTATCAACTAACTAGATAAATAATAAACTCAATGCATAGCCGATTTGTAACTTGGTCCTAAAGTGCCATCTTGTGTTAATGGGGACAATCTTATTGCAATGTTATGACAACTGTTATAGACCCATGAAACAACCCTCTAGTAAAGTACCAGATCATTATGCTATTTCTGAGTCAAGTCCAAGGTAGGAACTTTAGGAAAATGGCTGATCATTGCTCAGTTTCTCTCGCAGTGTGAGCTTGGAGCGTATTACTGTAGGTTCATTAGACTGAGTATCAGTAGGGGTATTGTGGCAGAGTAAAAGTGTTGGCCCCTCTATTTATTGATGCGTGGACCAGGTCTCTCTTGAAAAGCTGAGTTAAAGCAAGTAGAAGTTAAGTAGAGCAGGATTGAGCTCAATTTACTTGGAACTTCTTTATAGAAAACGCTGTCACTGTCAATGACGACTCATTCTCATGAATGCCCATGACATTAATATGTCATCTTTACAACAGTCTTATGTAGCCTTTATGACACAGAATTAAAGTATAATGAAACTGACAGTGTCTCTCTGTTTCCACTCTCAGGTCTCCCAGGCAGCAGCGGACCTGAAGACCTTCTGCCTGCAGAACGCCCATAAAGACCCCCTCCTTATGGGGGTGCCCTCCAGCGACAACCCCTTCAGACCCCCCAAGTCCTGCGCCCTCTTCTGAAGTGAGATGACAGTCTGATGTGGTAGAGTAGGCTTCAACTAACTCCCTCTCTCTCTTCTCTCTCCTCTGTCTCTTTCTCTCACACACACGTGCATGCACACACACACACACTCTCTCTCTCTCTCTGTCTCTTTCTGTCCTGCTTTCTTTCTCTACCTTCCTCTCTACCTGTTCCTCACTCTCCTTTTCTCTCTCTGTTTGCTAACCTTTGACCCTTCTGGCTTCGATTGTTACAAAGAGAACGTAACCCATAGCAGCCATATCTCATCTAATTGCTGTGCCTGTGATCTGATCAGACTATGGTTTCTTACTGCAGGCGATAGTGATGATGGAGGCTCGTAAAACATGTCTGAACATTCCCCAAGGATGTCTTTCTTCTCCCAGCCCCTCTGCGTCTCCTACACCATTCCCCACCATGTCCAGTCACTGAAGACCTCAAGGCCAGAGCACAATCACAAGCATTAACCCTATGCTGAGTGAGTTTTGACATGTGTTCTGTTCTGGATTTCTACAGCTCAATAAGGATAACATTTGCAGTCCTTTGTGTGTTGAGATCATTAGAATGAAAGCACTCCTCAAAGTATAAATATGCCAGTCTCAACCCCAACTCTCCTTGTAGTCTCTACCTTTTGTTACTTTTCTTTTACTCAAAGTGAAATTTAACTGTATTAGGTTTTACACATTGTTGTTAGTGAGTCTTTTAAAGTGGTTGACCCAGTGCCATTACATGAGTATAGCCTACCGTATCATTGTTGTGAAGCTATGTTCAACACACTACAAGATATTACACCCGAGTTTGATCTCAGAGCTTGTTTTTCAAACTGGTGCTCAGTTGGTTGCAAACACAATGCAAGGTTCCACACAAACTCGCCTTAACACTGTCACTGTGATTTTTGTCAGGTGAAATTGTGAAGCATTTCGATAAGTGTAATTTATGATTCTCTACTAAAAGTGTGGTGACTGAAATTTTGCGCGCATTCTCATGTGTTAACCACTCGACTACACTGTTAAGATCCTCAGTTGACAGTTAAACCACTGTGATGCAACATTTAATTCAAAAGAAAATAGTGTTACTATATCTTGAAAATAGTGACTTAGAGAGGATGTTAGAGGTTTCTTATGGGTGTTGTTATATAGAGATCTCAAACTCAGGTCGTGCAAAAGATCTGTTTCAATGCTGGTTTTGTGGTGTTTCTCAGTCAACATCAGAATAATGACATGAAGGACCATAACAAGAATATTAGGATTACTGTACTGACACTATAGATAAGAATAATTGCTGTGTATTATCATTATAAATAAGCCTTATCTCAGGACACTCAAGAGCCTGCTACTCCATTGGTGCATCTAAGTTAAAGTAAGCACACATTCTAAATGTTTTTTAGGGTTCCCCACCCCTTTTACTCTTTGCGTACTGCTTCAAACTAATGTGCCTTAGTATGTGCCAAACTTCTGGTAATTTAAATGCCCCGATTTTAACACGACACCTGTTGAGGCCTAAATCTGAATTTACTTTCCCACTTGATTAATCAGAAACACTTAAAGGACCTGAAGGAGTTGAAAAACAACACCAGAGAATGAGTAGTGTTTAGGAACCATACTGTGTTCATATTACACCATGAAGTGTTGCTAAAAACTGGAGAACAGCCCTTCAACATGTTCCAATACCCAGAAACATGTCTTCAATAATGTCCTCTGACATGACCACTGATAGGTGAAAGGACTAAGCCTACATAGATGTTCACAGTACTATTAGTCTTGCCTACCAAGTCCTTTCATATCAGTGGCCATGTCAGAGGACATTATTGAAGACATGTTTCTGGGTATTAGAACAGCTCTGAATTCCTCTGACGTTATAATAAAAGTGAAGAGATAACTTTTGAGAACTAGTGTCCAAAATGCATGGGGAAAGCAGAGCACCTCTTTTTACAAATATTAGTCACTGAAATGCTCTGGTGGAAGGATTCATACATGTGGAAAACACTGTCATCCTCTTGTGCCTTAACGTTTTGTTTTTTGTGTGTATTTGTCTTAGAATGGTACCGTGACATGTATTGACTGAATCATTTAATAAATGTATTATTTCACCTTCAACATCTCTTTGAGTCTCATGTTTTATCAAGGAGTTTGTTAAGAGCTAACTGGCCAGGGGTAGGCAACTCATGTCCTGCAGGGACCTGAGTGTCTGCTGCTTTTCTCATTCGCCTGGCACTTAATTAATCCACTAATGCCATACCTGGTTTATAAATCAGATGCTGATTTGGAGAGAACAAAAGCCAGCAGACGTGCACTCAGGCCCCCGTGGACCAGACTTGCTCATCCCTGTCATATAGAATGCTGCTCAAGCAATACCAGTGCATATTTGCCAATAGTCTGCCAGATAAACTGTATTTAGCCACTGCCCAAGTTGTAGGGTTTGGTACTTGTTGCATGACATGTTACACAGCAGAATCAATATTATTCACACAGATTTAACAGACCAGGGATACGAAACGCAGCCTGGCTGACAGTCTGACACTTTTATTTCATTCAAACTATTATTCAATATCCCCTATTTCTCTCTTTGTCCAACTAACTATACTGTCTATGCTGAAACAGTGTACAGCAGTGACAACAGCAGTCAGTGCAAAGTCTACTGTATTTGCACTAAGCAGTTTTCCTCTCGGCCACAAAGTGGCGGTAAAGCTGCGTGTATCCTGTTTCCTGTCGTGAGTGCGCGTCCAACGCTGGATGTGAGCGCCACAGTGAGCTGTCTCTTCCCACAGATCGAAGATGGCGGTGTCGGTGTTTCCCGGCGTGCGGCTCCTCTCTATCGGAGACGCAAACGGAGAAATACAGCGTCACTCCGAGCAGCAGCCTCTACGACTGGAGGTGAAAGCCACACAGGACGCGGCCCTGATCAACCTCTCCAACGGTGAGTGGACTTGAGGCAGCTCCTCCATACCCCGGTTCGGCCTGGGCTCCTGGTTAACTTACGTTACCCTGGCTAACTAGCCAGAGCTAAATGCTAACAAGCTATCTCGCTAGCTAGCGGATGCGAGTGCCTGGTCTTGCACATGTGTGCGGGTGGGGGTTCCACTTCAAAACCGACTGGTTCCACCTATAGAATCCAACGTAATGGGGACAGTTGTTTTCGCCTATCGCTATTAGCTAGCTAGCTAACATAACTTAGTTAGATAACGTTACTACTCCAGCACCGCGACAGCGCACACTGTTGGTAGCTTAGCTAACTATAGGTGGTTAGCTTTAGCAAGCGTACAGCGCTCATTTCGTGGCTTGTGGACCACGTTTTTCTTACCTAGCTATTTGTCTTGAGGAATATTCTTTTAAAGTGTTTATTTAATGCGAAGCAGTCTGTTTTAGCTCACACGAGACGTTTCCTGGACAGCAAGCGAAGTGTGACCAAGCACATTAGATACCTAGCGACCCTTGTTTACTAATATCAACTTGCTAACAATTTAGCGGCAGATTGCCTTTCAATGATGCGCTATCCTGTCCCGCAGCTGGGCACGCTAGCCAGCTCGCTACACATTGACGCAGATCGCCAACGCTAATTGACATGTTAACGCGCTCTTTCATTTCTGCCCCAATAAGCTATCAGCCATACTACGCAATGGTTTGCCCTTAATGCCACATAGTACTAACAAGTGAAAACCAACTGCGTCATATGAGCATTGCCCTCTTTATTAGCTAGTTAGATAAAGCAAGATAAGATTTGACCCTTTGAGACGGGTCTCTTAAGTGTGTTTTGTTTTGGAACGTCGTCGTCTTTGCGCACAGATCATACCAGTAGCGGTGCAGGCAAGCTAAACCCGGTGGCTACTTTATGGTTCTCTCATCTACTGTAGATGCCTAGATGAGTTAATAAATATTGATAAACGAAATCGCTGTAGAAACAAAAAAACAGGCTAAATATGAGTCCTTGTGTTTCGATGAGCGAAACCAGGCTCGTATTAGTTATTCATCTTTGTTCTCCACTGAACAATAGCCAGCTAGTCCCCCTTCTCCCCTGTCGTTCTCTTGTGTGCTCGCGCTCAGCGCTTGCAGCTTTTGTTACACTATGAGGCACAGATGGGATGTCCCTTTCAAGTAGCCGTGATGTCCCTAGTTTTAATACAGTCAAGCTTGGGCTGTGGGGAAAGTGGAAATGTGTGTGTGGCAGGGTGTTTTTCAAGGTGTCCTATCAAAGTGTTATGATGTGTGTGATTGCCTGGTCTGGTCCAACAGCCGTTTCCTCTTCCAGCATTCCCATGATGATGAAAGATAAACGTTTCCATACCAGGCAGGAATGAACTCCCGATTGAATTGCTACATAGACCAGCACGACTGAGTCTAAAGTAATCTGACCAATTTTACGTTTTCCAGTTGGAAAAATAAATAACCCCAGTGTCTTGCCACACAATCATTTCATTTCTGCTTTATTATAGACACAAAAACACATAAATAAAACACTGCACACTAGTAAATGTATATCATGCTGGAATGGGTGTATTTCCATTTTGTCCATGAGGGGCAATGTCTTGGCCCAGCAAAAATATCACAATTTTGCTCTTCACTTTGACAAATGTCTACGATGGCCTGACATTACCTTGTTAGAACATTGACATGGCTATCATCTGGTTGTTACATATCTGTAACATGTCTATAGTGACAGTCCTTGTTCCCCATCTGTCATTATGTCATTGACCACAATGTTCAACTGTAGGCCTTGTAGACAGGCCAGGTCGAGTGGAGGGAGATGGTTGTAGCCTACATATTTAAAGCATGCACTCTCTCTCAGCCCTTGCATCAAACACACACTTATTAAGCAACACACACACTCCAGCTCTCATATTTATTGCAGGTTAATCCAGTGTCAGTAGCAAGTTTGGTCTGTTAATAAAACATGCTGCATCTGGCTAATCTAAGGAACCGCACTAGTCTTAATCCATCACAATTGCTGGATTAAACCACAGATTATCTCACTGCCATGCAGGAACAGCACTAGACCTACCTTGCCAATGTATTTCTTTCACATGTCCAGTCTTTAAACTATGTGATCTTTAATCATCCAGGAGTGTGTGTGTGAAATAGCTTCAACAGAAGAAATTACTCATTTTCCCTCTGCTAATGGGGGTTAAAAATAGCTCTTTGCTTGCTGTTATGGTTGAGATGCTTTAATGCTAATTGATTAAATAAAGCGCTGCGTGTGATCGGGCCAGTTCTGTTAGCGTGTTGTTCTTCATGTTGTGTGACCTGTGACCGTAATCCTGTGCCACACTTATTCCTTGAATGACCTGTTGTAGGCATGTTGCCGTGCCCTATCTAATGTACGACTCCTCCCACAGCAGAGGAGACATGCGTGTTCAAGTGTTCGGTCTCCCGGGACACAGAGTGCAGTCGCGTGGGGAAACAGTCGTTCATCATCACGCTGGGCTGCAACAGCGTCCTGCTACAGTTCACCTCACCTGCAGGTAGCTAACCCCCAGCAACAACCGCCGCTCTGTCTCAGAGAATGCTGTCGTTCTCTGTCTGTGTCTCATACTTGTCTTGCCTCTGTCATCCTTGTGAACTGTTATAATTGGTTATTGATTTCTCCCCATTATGACTGGCTTAAGACCGTTTATAACTTATGTCTGATTTGTCCTGCTTGTAACCTGTTATGACTATCTCCTCAGAGTTCTCATCGTTCTATAACCTCCTGAAGAACTGCCGCGGCCACAGTGGAGAGCAGTCGGTCTTCAGCGACAGGACGGAGGAATCATCCGCAGTACAGTACTTCCAGGTGCACACGCAGAATCTGCCATGCATTGCAATAATTAATTTATTCCAACCTTTATTAGCTCAGTGACAATATTAAAACACCTCATGAAAATAAGCTGTTCTGTCACTTTATTTTTGTCCGCTCCCTTGTTCTCTCTCTCTCCTTCACTCCTCCAGTTCTATGGCTACCTCTCCCAGCAGCAGAACATGATGCAGGACTACGTCAGGACAGGAACCTATCAGAGGGCCATCCTCCAGAACCACACTGACTTCAAGGACAAGGTACTGATGCACTGTCCTGAGACTTAAATATAGCTTGTTCTGTATTGAGTCCTTTGCTGTATTTAAAACTAAACTGTTGTTTAATTGGTTTGGGCAGTAGACACTGCTGGATTTCATTGAAGTCTTTCTCTGGGAAGAATTAGAATTCATTCCCCTCTCTCTCTAGGTGGTGTTGGATGTGGGCTGTGGTTCAGGGATTCTGTCGTTCTTTGCTGCTCAGGCTGGGGCCAGGAAGGTCTATGCTGTGGAGGCCAGCACCATGGCCCAGCATGCTGAGGTAACAGACCCACTAAACTATGTATTTTCAATTAACTGCACTTTTTCTGGCACGCAAATTGATTTTGACAAACTAATCTGTGCAGTCCTCTGTTGAAATTCAAAAGCCCTTGAGCCAAAAGGTTTGCCACCCCTGCTCTAACCCTATCCTCTTCTTGACATGCTAGGTAGCCTTAAGTCTGGCAGATGTATCAGTCTCACTCTAATACACACACGCTAACCCTCTGGTGTCCCCTCCACTAGGTCCGGGTGAACTCTAACCCTCTGGTGTCCCCTCCACTAGGTCCTGGTGAACACTAACTGTCTGGGGGACCGTGTGGTGGTGATCCCTGGTAAAGTAGAGGAGGTTACGCTACCTGAGCAGGTGGACATCATCATCTCAGAGCCCATGGGCTACATGCTCTTCAACGAGAGGATGCTGGAGAGCTACCTCCACGCCAAAAAGTTCCTCAAGCCTAGCGGTGAGACAGAGGGAAGGTTGGAGGGAGAGCATAGAAAGGGGTAGAGTGGGAGAAAATGTCAAAAGGTCTGAAAATTATTTTGAATCCCTAGCAGTAAATAATATTAAAGTATACATTTTAAAACAGAGACATATTCATCATGACTAGCCACTAGTGATTGTACTGTCATTAACTGACTTCATGTGTGTCACAGGTAAAATGTTCCCCACCATCGGTGACGTGCACCTAGCCCCCTTCACAGACGAACAGCTCTACATGGAGCAGTTCACCAAGGCCAACTTCTGGTGAGTAGGAGGGAAGGGAGGAGAGCAACGGGAGAATAGGAAGACTGATGGGGTTGGAGGGACGGAGGGGGAAATGGCAAGAGAAGAAGCTCTGGGAGTAGAATCAGTGAATGTACAGAGATATCAGTCACTTTTCATTGGGCTGCTGTAGTTGATGGGATTGAGTTGATGATGATTCTTTCTCATTCCCTCATTCAGGTACCAGCCTTCCTTCCATGGTGTGGACCTCTCAGCCCTGCGAGGCGCAGCGGTGGACGAGTACTTTCGCCAGCCCATTGTGGTACGTAGAATTCTTAATTGTATGTCAGACTCTTGAACACCTATATTCTGACATTGCCTGCACCTCCCACCATGTCGGTTGAAGCGACACCCCCCCCCCC
>QNTS01001066.1:246173-285576 GCA_003317085.1 Hucho hucho | reverse complement strand
CAACTCGTCGTGTTTGGAGGACAAAGAACACCATACCTACTGTGAAGCATGGGGGTGGAAACATCATGCTTTGGGGCTGTTTTTCTGCAAAGGGACCAGGACGACTGATCTGTGTAAAGGAAAGAATGAATGGGGCCATGTATCGTGAGATTTTGAGTGAAAACCTCCTTCCATCAGCAAGTGCATTGAAGATGAAACGTGGCTGGGTCTTTCAGCATGACAATAATCCCAAACACACCGCCCGGGCAACGAAGGAGTGGCTTCGTAAGAAGCATTTCAAGGTCCTGGAGTGGCCTAGCCAGTCTCCAGATCTCAACCCCATAGAAAATCTTTAGAGGGAGTTGAAAGTCCGTGTTGCCCAGCGACAGCCCCAAAACATCACTGCTCTAGAGGAGATCTGCATGGAGGAATGGGCCAAAATACCAGCAACAGTGTGTGAAAACCTTGTGAAGACTTACAGAAAACGTTTGACCTCTGTCATTGCCAACAAAGGGTATATAACAAAGTATTGAGATAAACTTTTGTTATTGACCAAATACTTATTTTCCACCATAATTTGCAAATAAATTCATTAAAAATCCTACAATGTGATTATCTGGATTTTTTTTCCTCATTTTGTCTGTCATAGTTGAAGTGTACCTATGATGAAAATTACAGGCCTCTCTCATCTTTTTAAGTGAGAGAACTTGCACAATTGGTGGCTGACTAAATACTTTTTTTCCCCACTGTAGTTGGCCTACAACCAATCAAGGGAAGGTGATAACACTCTTTCCCTCTCTCTCCCTCCCCTTTTCTCCCCCTCACTCTTTCTCCCTCCATCTCTCCAGGAGCTTCTACTGGCCAATCAGGTCCTAGCAGCAGCAGCAGCTCTAACCAGCAGCAGCAGAATTATCCTGTCACCAACCAGTTCACCATGGGGGGACCCGCCATCTCCATGGCCTCTCCCATGGCCATCCCTAGCAACACCTTGCATTATGGGAGTTAAGACCTCGTCACCCTTCACCTCCGAACCCCTGCATGACCTCTACTAGCCCCTCCCCCCGACCGACCACAGCCAGAACCAGAATACCAAAACCAGTGCTGTCGTGTTGTCCCTTCAGCACCTTCCTTTCTCCTTTACTGTCCATCTCTATCACTGGAGTTATTCTCTCATATCCGTCCCTCCCTGCCGCTCTCTGTTTTGAGAGCTGTTCCCCGTCTCCCTCCCTCTCATCATCGTGCAGCAGCTGCTATGATATCACCTGTCCAGTCAGAGGGTGGCAGCACCTCTATGTTCAACTGACAGACTGATCAGCACAAAGAATTGGCAGTTTTTCTGAATGGAGAGCTGAACTGAACTTTGTTTGACTGGACCTTTTTATGCTTTACTGACACATGTACACCTACACACACACATTTAACACAGAGACTTTTGTTGCAAAGAATAACTCATTGCACTGTACAGCAGGTATCATCTCCTTTATCCGGGTTCTCTCCCTCTCCTCCATTTTGGACATTTCGCCTCCCCTAGTGCCAGTGTGATGCCCCACCCTTCCCCCTCATCCACCAAACACACACCCAACGCCAGTCGCTATCCCCCCTCCCCTTATCGCTGGATTGGATGTCCCCCACTACAGATCTGCACTGAAAGGACAAGGGGCTTTCCTGTACAGTAGAACACTATGAACACCCACTCACTGACCGCCATTTTGTTTTCATATCGAGGAACTTCTCCACCTGCCTGTAGAGCCTCTCTCCTTAAACGGCCCCATTCCAGAGCGATAGCTAGCCCCCCCTCATTTTAGACGTAGCCTAGATGTCAGTGTGTAGGATAACCCTGTAGAACGTGATCTTGAAGAACACCAACTCTGGAACTCTGTTAGAACCTCACCTCCGATTGACTTGTGAGGTGTGTCGCCCGAAGCCAATAAGCTTAGAGGACACAGCAGCAGACCCACTCCCCTTCATAGCCAATCAGGATTGCAGTGAGCCGATGGTATTGGTGGAAGCAGGATGAACCCACAGAAAGACTGACCGTATGGACCAAGGACACTGGTGTCGGCCGTTGGAGCAGCTGTATCCTAGTTTACATTCTTCCCCGGTTTCCTTTCCTTCATTTTGAGACTGCTGTTCAGACTGCGGTGGGGAGTTTGGGATAGAGGGAGTAGGGAGTCACCTCTTTCCCTCCTCACTACCTATGATCTCCAGACTCTAACAAATCTAAACCTCTCGTCCCTCCTTTCCCGGGCAAGTCGATTTCCTAACCTTTGGACAAAGACTTAATGGACATGTATGCATTGCTTCCAGTCACAATTTGTGGACTGAGTTTAATTACTTTTTTTTTATTTAGCAAATTTTATGAAGAGAAAATGTCTTGCTAGTTTGTAGGGTTAACTTTTCAGTTGTCTTTGTTTTATTTCTTTCACAGAAAAGCAACAAACAAAAAACAAGTATAAAAGGAGTAAATTAAATGTTGGTGGAGAAGTCCCCCCCAAAATCTTTGGATCAGGTCTTATAATTAACTTGGTATTACAGTTAGAATTATAGCACCAATGTTGTGATAGTTGCTAGCTTAGCATTCAAACACTACTTTTCTCTGGGATCTCAAGGGACATCTATTGATGGAAAGTGCATCAGATCTAGGATCCGATTTTCCTAACCATAACCAGCAGTTAGGGACGACTAATGAAATCTGATTTTATAACGTCACCTTGAGGGTAAGTCAAATCTTGTGCCTTACACTATGAGCCTACATGGTCAGCAGACATGGACGTGCCCAATGAATATAGCTGTAAATGTATGTCCTCCAAGCGCGCACACAAAGCAACTACCTCTGGAGTGCTCGGCTGTTCCAATAAATCTCAGGGATCATTGCTGCATACCGGAGATCTCATAAGAAATAGTAGAAAGCTGTGAAATATCCATCTTGATGTCAACCTAAAAGGCAGCCTTCATCTGCAGGCCTTTGTCCCAGCCCAGTACCTACCAACTAATCTTGAATGTGGTAGTGCTGGGCTGGAACAAAAGCCTGCCAAGACATAGCCCTCCAGGACCGGAGTTGGAGACCCCTGCCCTCAGGCTGTAGTCAACACCAAGAAGACGAAGCAGTTCAGACTGGAATGACAGTTTATTTCACATAAACCCAGAAGTCTGAACTAAGAGTCAACACAGGAAGGAATAAATAATTAAATACTGACAAACCCTTTCCTTAATTTCCAAGTCTATCTACAAAAATAATACGTTGTGTGGATAAATTAGCACAATATTACGTGTTCCAGGTCATAGGAGTGGTTTGAGTTCTAGAACCCTTTTCAAATCTCACAGTTCGGAGGTGTACAATCTTACCCACAGATGGCTGGCGTGGGTGTAGTAGGCCTTGGTTCCAGCCAAGCCGTAACATACCTGTTGATCCAAATAGGCGAAAGGTTTGATTGTAGACTGATCAGTAGAATCAGCAGGTGTTTTTGCTTGGCTGGAACAAAAGCATGCACCCTTATGGATAAGGTTGGCCACCCCTGTATTAGTACATCATTAGTAAAACATTCATATAGCATTTCCCTTCAATCGGTGCATCTCAATATCAGACTGCAGCTGAAGAGTTCAACAAGTCTGTAATGAATTAATTTCCTTGTCTCCTTTCCTTCATCTGCAGACATGACAGAACTGAGCTGGTTAGAGCAGATCTCATGCATCCACCTTAATTCTTCCTCCTTTCCTATGTTTTTTAGTGAAGATAAAAGTAGAGGAGATTAGAGGAAGTCTGACTATTGAGGTGCACCCAACTTCATGATAAAACTTGATTTATTGCAATATACAAGTGCAGAATCATTTCTGCAGCATAAGCAAGACATTTCCCCCCCCCAATGAAATACCCATAACTTGTTTACTCATAGGCCTCCATCCTTGTCCCTTCTTTGTGATAACATATGTAGTCAATTGCACAGCACTTTTAATGGGCTGCTGGTCCAGTTAAGTCCATAATTTACTAGAGTAGGGCTCACCACACCCAGAACCTCCAACACCACGTTATGGGTACCTTTCTAACCACTCATCGGTCCTCTGTGTATCCTTATTGGCTAGAGCACCAGAGTATGCAGGCCCTACTTTGCTACATCCCCTTCTCTGATCTGAAAGGACTGGATAATGTGTGACCCACTATGAGCTGAAAACAACGTCCACACAGGTGTCGTAAACTCTGATTTTATCCAACGTTTCCCTCTCGACTCATATCGTCCTACTCACACGACAACAATGTAGTTAGTCAATGGCGAGATCGCGATCATCTGTTTGGCAGTCATCCAGATAGCTACTCTTCCAATGCTCACAGAGTAGGTAACAAAAGCATAAACCTTTTATCTAGTCCTTTCAGATTCCCCAGTGGTCTCAAACATTGTAACTATGAGAAGAGGTCATTAAGTGTTGGGACACATCTCCCTCCCTCTGGTTCCGCTTGGTCAGTGGGTCTTGTTGGTCAATATTGCTGCTGTGTGGTTGGGTGCGAGTGTTGGAACTGGTGTGAGAGTCGCTGTCTGGAAGAAATACATCTGAAAGATAGCATAGAGAAACAGAGGGGAGATGGGTATAAAGGGTTAGAAACTTAAAGAACTATGAGGTTTATAGCTAGCCATCAACTATGAAGTAGGGTGTTGAGATGAGATAAAACATCTCCCCTGAGGCGCATACAGCGGAGACATTCATTTAGATTCTGATTAGGGCCTGGTTCAAACATTTTTAAAAGTCCATCCTTCCCTGGATAAGTGAAGTGAGGACTCTACTTTCTATATTAATGTCAGACCATGATTACTGCCATTCTTCAAAGTATTTGAACAGGGCCTAGGAGGATAGGGCTAGGTAACTTTTACCCATAACACTCAGTGTGCTCTTACTTTGCAGCCAATTGATAGCAGCACATGGAGAACGACGATTGTTGCCACGGTGGCAAAAGCAGTCACCTTGGTGTCATCGCAGACAACGGGCCAGAAGGTGAGCACCAGGACCGACCCAGAGATCACCATGGCGACCAGGATGAGGAGCCATCGGAGCCATTCGAATGGTAAGATCCACAACACCTGAGAGGGAGGTGATTGGTTTGTTACTTGAGAATAAAATGTTCTGCATTAATTGGTTCGGATTGAGTCCCAATCAGAGTGTATTTCTATGAAGAACAGGGTCATATTCACTAGGCACAAAAACGGAAGAAAACTATGAAACCGTAAAGTAGGTACCATCTGAACTTCATTTTCCATTGCAAACCATTTAGC
This sequence comes from Hucho hucho, assembly GCA_003317085.1. NCBI lineage: Eukaryota > Metazoa > Chordata > Actinopteri > Salmoniformes > Salmonidae > Hucho > Hucho hucho. The sequence continues at coordinate 280,336 of QNTS01001066.1, read as the reverse complement.
TAGGGGATTAATATGTTGCTAGCTGAATACGACCCAGACATTCACTAGTGTGTCTGCTGACTCACTGAGGTAGGGATGTAGATGAAGAGGGAGTAGCCGTAGACACACACCGTCTCCAGGAAGGAGTAACCCCTCTGCTGCCTCTCCTCCCTCTGCCTCCAGGTCAGGAAACCCCATACACCCAGGGGCACCAGCCAGGCATACAGGAAGATCACTACTGCAGCTATCGTCACTGAGGGAGTGAGAAAAAGCAAACATCAACACTGCGATTGCATGTAATATAATATGTCTTGAAAAAGACCTCTGTGCTGAAACGTAAAGATAAAACCGTCAACAATCCCCCTTTTTTATGTTTATATAGCAAATCTCACATGAAACCATTGAGAAGGAGCCAAGCTGTAACCCCCAGGTACCATACCTCTGTGGAACTGGGGTCTGTAGTGGTAATGAGGAATCCCCAGAGAGTTGAGGAAGGTGGACAGGTTTCCACTGATGGCCAGAGAGAACACCAGCGTCACGCAGATCCAGAAGGGACCTGGACATACAGGGGACCAGGAGGTAAGGTTAGTCTGGGTAGAGGTGGTTCACATTACAACCTAAGATATGCAGAGTTTGGGAAACTGTCTTCCAGCTTTACGGCAATAAAAAAGTTAACATTCTAATGTCCATTCTAATTCAGATCTAACTATCTAGGAACAATTGTATCTAAGCTATAGTGGTGATTTGTGTCCCATTACCGTATAAATCCGGACTCGACTGGAGGGTATGTTTGATGAAGTTCCGTCCTGGTAAAGGCATCACCGACCCCTTGACCCTGTCCAGCACCTGCATCCCAAGACAGGAAGTCAGTCAACCAATGGACGTTGTACAGCAACTAACACCACTACATTTACGGTTTCTATATGGCAGATGTTAAACAGCAACATAAAGGCCAGTCTCATGAGTGCAGATTATACTGTGTTATTTCAAGCATATTGTACCTGCATTGTATCCACATTGAAGAATGACTGGTAGTACGCAAAGGTCCAGAAGCCACTAGTTTGTTTCTCCCCTCTTAGGAGCTGTAAACAGTAATGTCAACCAGTTATCCCCATATTGCTTGGTTTTTGGCTGTTTGTGCAATCATCATTACAAAAGGCAAAATTTCAGATTATCAATGTAGCGATATGATTGGACTTATTCATCGTCCTGACCTCTGAACTCTCCTCCTGTCCCTCATCATCCGACATGTCCAGTTTGATGTCCCCAGTGGCACCGGCCGGAGTCGTACTGCTGGAGCCAGACATACTGAAGGTGGAGGCCCCAGGGTCTGCTAACAGCAGGTCAGTGGCCTCCTCAAACTCTAGAGGAGAAGAAAGAGGAGGTTAGAGTGAGGGAATGAGGGAGGGACAGAGAGGAGGCACAGGACAGTGGCAGTGAGATGTAGAGACAAGGAGAGAGGGGAAGAGTGAAGAAGAGGTGAAAGATGATAAACTGAGAGAGGAGGATGGGAGCCACTCCATGAGCCTCACCTTGGAACTTAAGATCATCTGGACTCGCCATGGTAACTCTGGAAAGATGACCACCTCATGCAAGACCTGGAAGGAGACGAAAAAATGTACTCTTAACTGTTGAGTCTGATGTATGGCAACAGTCTGTTCCTCTCCTGGATAGGGTAGCCAGCTAGCTTTTGCTACATATGGACAAGATGTTATCTTTGTTGGCTGCCTTCTAAAGCATACGTAACAGCATAATGTGTAGGCATGCGACATCGAATATGCAGGTGCAATTTTTTTCTGACAAATGACAGATTGCGTTGATCTGTTTGGCAGGCTAGCAGTCTGTGTGTCATGTTTATGCCTATAGTTTACTGTAACTCTAGCTAGCTAGCTTCAGATTTGTCATACGTTGGCCCTTGTGGTCGTGATCCGAGACTTACCTGTTTGTCGCAGGAGCTTCTGTTGTGTTGTATCCGCAATGCGAGCCAGTCAGCTACGTTAGCAGTGCTGACACGACCACCGCGATAGCCTGACAGCTGTCGAGTTAGCACTGTTTTCTCGCGTCTTTATAGCTCAATATCAACTCACATAACAACAACAGCACATAGTTAAATAAAATAAAAAGAGTGTACTGCGTTGGATGTCTGAATAAACTAGCTAGCTAATGCTGTTCATTTCAACTATGGTGCACTAAATTCACATTATCACTCGCCTGTTCCACGTCACCTTATGTACACAACGGATCCTGTGTTGGCTCAAGACGGATCGTCATACTGTTCACGTGACCAGGTACAGTCGGAAGATAATGCGGTGCGCCAAATGTGGGAAATATATTTATTTTCAGTGTTTTCTTTGTAATATGGCTGTTATCCGAATGTAAAAAAAAACATTTGTACTTACATGATATTTATTAGTTTACAATGATATTACAGGGATTCAATTACATTCTTTTTAAGCAGAACTGGATATTGGATATTTGTTTTTTTTACGGGAAAAATAATAATAATACAACTTTTCACTGAAATGCCATTTTGTCTGAATAAATACATTTTTCCACATTGGAAATGAATGTATCAAGAAGCCCGCTGTGTTTTTCCGGTCCGAGCCAGTCCGAATGTGAACTTCCGGAACGATCGGCTTCTGTCTGACGAACATGGCTGCCTCGTGGGTGCTCAGGAGATGGTGCTCCACCTCTGTAGCAGAAGCAGGAGCAGTACCCGTCAATGGCACCCGATGGGAGAGGTTGAAAAATAGCAAATTGGGTAAGAAATTGATCTATCTCTTGGTTGCCATGTTAGCCCACCACGCCTTTACGAACTCATGATCTTTCTTGCTTAAATGTTGATGGTTTCAGATTATGTGACATTAGCCTCAAACAAACTGTATCACGTTGTGGCTTTTACACTAGTTAGATTTGAAAATGTACTTCATACACGTCTATGTTAAGGCATTGTTAGCTTTTGATCCTTCACAGTTGCCCCTGCTTGCAATCACAGTGGAGGACGGCATGTGACTGAGGTTATTGCTGTGACCTCTGAGACAACCCCTGTCAGCTTGGAGATGCAATGCAATGCAATACAATACAATGTTGGCACACAAAACATAAGTGTGTGTTTGTCTCACTACCATGTCTAGGGATATTGTGTCAGTCTGTTCTGCCTTTGTTTTAGTAAACCATCCATCTTATCGCGTGTGAATGCTGTCTGTCTTTTTCTCACAATTCTCTCCTCTCTCCATCAGGTGTGTGGTTTAGCGGCATGTCCAGAGACTACAAGGAGGCGTGTCGTGAGATTGTGGTGGGCGCTTGGGAGAGGCCAATCAAAGCTTCCATCTACCTGGGCCTTCTGGGTGGAGCCGGCACCTGCATCTACACCAACCCTGACGACGCCTCCTTCGAGACCACCGTCCTGGATACGGCCAATCAGCTCGGGCTCCTGACTCCGTGGATACGCAGTGGAACATCGGATGGGCACGTGCAGAAGCTGGTGAAGCTTCGTAACGAGGGAAGGTTACGTCACCTCAGCCTGGGAATGGTCTCACTCACCTACTTCACCGATTACAACCCGGACGCCAGCCTTTACGAGGCCCAGTGCTCCAACCTCTCTGTCCCCTGGAGGGAGCTCCACACGCGGGTACTGGACGTTGGCTTTGCGGGCCGCTGGTGGATCCTGGACCATAAGATGAAGGACTATGATGTGAACAACGAAGAGTTCAAGCACCTGCCGCCTGCTATGGCTGCCACAGTGCCCCCTGGTGTCCACGGGGTGGAGAATAACGAGAGGCTGCACAAAGAGTCATGGATGCCTCTGAAGACTGAGGAGAACGAGGAGAAGGAAAAGGCATCGGCAGCCATAGAGGAGGAGGGAGGCATTGTAGAACAGATAAAGATGGGCAGTTTAGATCTTGTAGAAACAATAAAAATAAAGATGGGCATTGTAGCTCAACCACAGGAGCTACCTGACCCAGAACAACAGGAGCTGACACTGACAGATACGGAGAAACAGGAGTAGCAGACACAAGCTCATGCAAAGGCCTAATGTGTCATGGACCAATGGACTCACACTAGCAGGACAATGACTGGTGGACACAATGAGATGGCTGAACAAGAATCTCTGAATGGACGTATTTATTGGATGTTGACAAGATGGTATGAGAGAAGTGTAAAGTGTGTATAAGAGTACCTTCTGCACTGTGTAATAGCGTCCAAGCCTATTAACACTGGACTATAGCTACACATGACATGATGATAAACGGTCTCCTTTATAAAATAAATTACTGTTAACAGTTTTCTAATGATACTTATCTGGTATATAGTGCTCTATACTGAGAAATGATAATTGATGCCATGGTCAGCAACCTGTTAATTAAAGAGATTCTCTAAACAACCATTACTAACTTGATCTTCTCTGGCACTTTAAATTTGTTTTAGCCAGTAGTTCTGAAAGTAGAGCTCACGAGCTAAAAGTGGTCCCCGGAAATTGCGTACTACGTTACATATGTGCAGATATGTGCACCATGTCATTGCTCTCGCTCTGCTGTGTGTGCATCTTGCTAGCTGTCACTCAAATGGCGAGGGGCTGAAGCTCATTAGCTAGAACTAGAATTGTTAGGGGGCTGGCTCATGTGGGGGGAAATTTAGGAAAATGGCAAACTGAAAAACAGTTGCTTTCAAACTAGGGATTTCGTGGATAATTGAGGTGAAACGGTAATTCTTCTCATAGATTATGCATGTATGAACTACACATTGACACATCCAGCCCAAAGCGAGAGGTTTCAAAAATAGTCGCCAAAGTTCCGTAGCACGTCTTTAACAATACAATAAGCCTCCTCTAAATGGTCTGGATTTATCATTTATGAATTATTGTCAAATTAAAGTACTATTGTAATGAATTTGAGTTTTGTAATGATCATTTACTCTGAATACCTCCCCATGATTTGATCTTAGACAAAGCAGAGGCACAATCCAGTGAAGAATATACCAAGATATTACATTTAAGTGGAACGGGTAGCCATTTTTGATTCATCCAGTCCAGACTGTTTTTCAATACTTTCTTCCTTAGACTATGTGACTGTAGCGTTAATTCTCAATGTGTGACTTCTTCCATAAGAAGTGAGTGTTTGTCTCCCTGAGGTAAATCAATCAGTGTTTTTGCCAACGCCTCTTCCTGGGATTATATAAACTGTGTATTGCTGTGCTGCCCTTCAGGCAGATAGAATGGTCATCCTTTCTAACGTTTGAGAGTAATTATTCCGTTAATCGTATTGCCTTTGACCAACCTCCCTTATCATTGTGGAGCTTAACTCATTTTGTGGAAAAATCCTCTCCAGATTAATCTGTCATACCCTTCTCTCTCTTTCACTCCATCTCTCTTCTCTCTCTCTGTTCATGTCTGTTATTGATCCTGCTGTTGTCTTGACACTGAACCTGCTTTGGCTCCAGTTACTGATCGCTATCTGATCTTTAGGACAGGATCATTCATCCTGATCAGGGGCCATTCACAGGACAGGGAACTATTGAGGTCTGCAACATGAGACTAATAGTCTCACTCAAACAACTAGACTCTCAAACATGCTCAAACAGGTCTAGACACATACACAGTCTACATCTCACTCAGCGCATGCCAGATGTGCTTGATATTTCTGAACAGTTCAGCAACATTATTGTATCTGGATGATGGCTACTTGCCAGAAAATGGATGAATGCTACATCCAGAAAAGCATACACACTAACAATGGCAGCAGTTATCAGAGTAAGAGTTTCAAAAGATGACTGAGGGCCTCTGACTGTGACTGCCCTGAGGCTGGCCCCCTTTTGGATCTCCACTCCTGAGGTTCAGATTCTTCGTAACCCAACCCCAGGATGGAACCAAAGACTAAAGAATAAGGTCAGTTTCAGGTTATTTATTTACCTTGGCAAGTCCGTTAAGAACAAATTCTTATTTACAATGACGGCCTACCCCAGATGACGCTGTGCCAATTGTGCGCCGCCCTATGGGACTCCCAATCACGGTCGTATGTGATCCAGCCTGGATTCAAACCAGGGACTGCAGTGATGCCTCTAGCACTGAGATGCAGTGCCTTAGACCGGTGCGCCACTCCGGAGCCCAAAGGTGTCAAAAGCTGAAACAATTGTCATTTACAAACCACTGGTGAGGACGGTCGAATGTCACCTACGAGAGGCAAGTGTTCTGGATCAAAACTGCCTTAGTTGAAGGATTAATATTTTATGGTTCAAAACCCCTTGTCAAACCTAATGCTCATGAATAATACAAATTATTCAAACCAAACAGTCTTGTTTTGGGATGGATGCAGGTTCTCATACACTCTGTTTATGTGTGTCAAGTCCACAGAACTAGAATGAGATTCTATTTCTATGGTCAAGTCAATATAGGCAGTGATAATACCAGTCTACAATCTCTAAGACATACACGGGTAAGAACATGAAATGTACTAAAACTGTTTTAATCAGCATGGAATTCCTGTCATCCATCACCACTCTATTATCTTACATCCTTCCACCCAGCTGTCTCTCAATCCCCTTTCCCTTCTCTCCTTTCCCCTCCTTTCATCCTTCCCCTATGCCACCTTTCGACCATGACTCCCAACCCCATCCCCCTGTCCTCCATTGACTGCTGATGGTCATTCTCTCTACCAGAGGGGTCAGTGTGGTCATTGTCAGTTTGTGTGGTCTATCAGCAGATGACCACCGCTGGTCAATCAGGCTGGTCTCATAGACTGGACATAACATAGTAAAGGAAAATCTGGGACATTAGTATGATATGTTACTTTTGGTATGGTTACATAAGACAAAAGGTAAAATGGCTAAAATGTTTGCTCGCTAGCTTAACTTCCTTTCATGGGCAACGTTAGCTAGTTAACATTAGCCTTCTACATCTAGCTACATATTGAACTTCCATCCTCTCAGACCAGGGGCACAAGGTATGAATTAATGTTTGGATCAGAATCGCCATTATAATCATTGGCCAGTAAGGAGAATTAAGTAGGACAACACAACGAGATGCAACAATTAATGTTTTTTCTGTCAATGACGTATGCTCTAGACACGAGTGAAGCCAAATCCAAACTGGCTTCCCTGGACACTTTTTTTGGTGTGCCAGGACTTTCACAATTGAGCTCACTCAGTTTAGCTCAAAGCTGATTGGCTATTATTTTATACTTTTTTTAATCAAGGGAAGCCAAATGCTCGCTTCCCTTGCATTCAATGCTATGGGCGGCAACAATGTCATACTCTTTTGGACCAGACAGCATCAGATAGATGGCCTACACATACAGAGATGTGCAGTTTCGCCTGCTCGGATATTTTCTCCAGGGAGATACATTTCCTTCAATTCGCAAGAGGCTGAATGTATGAAACACAGAAAGATTAATTTGTATATGTAGAATTTATTTGGTAAATTTTTTGGGAAAGCCTGGTTTCCATTGGAATCAATGAATACATGCCACTGCTACTACTTACTACTTTTGAGCTACTTTTCAACTACTTAGCGTATTAGCTAACCTTTACCCTACCCCAAGCCACCTAGCTAACGTTTGCCAAAACAATGGACCAGACAGGACTGACAAAAAGTGCTCTTCACTAACAAGTCGCGGTTTCGTCTCACCAGGGGTGATGGTCGGATTCACGTTTATCGTTGAAGGAATGAGCGTTACACCGAGGCCTGTACTCTGGAGCGGGATCGAGGTGGAGGGTCCGTCATGGTCTGGGGCGGTGTGTCACAGCATCATCGGACTGAGCTTGATGTCATTGCAGGCAATCTCAACGCTGTGCATTACAGGGAAGACATCCTCCTCCCTCATGTGGCACCCTTCCTGCAGGCTCGTCCTGACATGACCCTCCAGCATGACAATGCCACCAGCCAAACTGGTCGTTCTGTGCGTGATTTCCTGCAAGACAGGAATGTCAGTGTTCTGCCATGGCCAGCGAAGAGCCCGGATCTCCCATTGAGCACGTCTGGGACCTGTTGGATCGGAGGGTGAGGGCTAGGGCCATTCCCCCCAGAAATGTCCGGGAACTTGCAGGTGACTTGGTGGAAGAGTGGGGTACCATCTCACAGCAAGTACTGGCAAATCTGGTGCAGTCCATGAGGAGATGCACTGCAGCACTCAATGCAGCTGGTGGCCACACCAGATACTGACTGTTACTTTTGATTTTGACCCCCCCTTTGTTCAGGGGCACATTATTCAATTTCTGTTAGTCACATGTCTGTGGAACTTGTTCAGTTTATGTCTCAGTTGTTGAATCTTGTTATGTTCACACAAATATTTACACGTTAAGTTTGGCCACCAAGAATTCTGAGATTTCCATACCCAACTACAACATTTTCCGCCAAGATAGAACTGCCAAAGGGGGAGGAGTTGTAATCTATTGCAGAGAGAGCCTGCAAAGTTCTGTCATACTTTCAGGTCTATGCCCAAACAGTTCGAACTTCTAATTCTAAAAATGTATCTCTCCAGAAATAAGTCTCTCACTGTTGCCGCCTGCTATAGACCCCCCTCAGCTCCCAGCTGTGCCCTGGACACCATATGTGAATTGATTGCCCCCCATCTATCTTCAGAGTTCGTTCTGTTAGGTGACCTAAACTGGGATATGCTTAACACCCCGGCAGTCCTACAATCTAAGCTAGATGCCCTCAATCTCACACAAATCATCAAGGAACCCACCAGGTACAATCCTAAATCTGTAAACATGGGCACCCTCATAGATATTATCCTGACCAACTTGCCCTCCAAATACACCTCTGCTGTTTTCAATAAGGATCTCAGCGACCACTGCCTCATTGCCTGCATCCGCTATGGGCCCTCGGTCAAACGACCACCCCTTATCACTATCAAACGCTCCATAAAACACTTCTGCGAGCAGGCCTTTCTAATCGACCTGGCCCGGGTATCCTGGCAGGATATTGACCTCATTCCGTCAGTCGAGGATGCCTGGTCGTTCTTTAAAAGCAACTTCCTCACCATCTTAAATAAGCATGCCCCATTCAAAAGATGTAGAATTAAGAACGGATACAGCCCTTGGTTCACTCCAGACCTGACTGCCCTTGACCAGCACAAGAACATCCTGTAGCGGACTGCTATTCCATCGAATAGTCCCTGCGATATGCAACTGTTCAGGGAAGTCAGGAATCAATACACGCAATCAGTCAGGAAAGCAAAGGCTAGCTTTTTCAAACAGAAATTTGCCTCCTGTAGCTCTAACTCCAAAAAGTTTTGGGATACTGTCAAGACCAAGGAGAACAATAGCACCTCCTCCCAGCTGCCCACTGCACTGAGGCTAGGTAACATGGTCACCACCGATAAATCCATGATAATCGAAAATTTCAACAAGCATTTCTCTACGACTGGCCATGCTTTCCTCCTGGCTACCCCAACCCCGGCCAACAGCTCCGCCCCCCCCGCAGCTATTTGTCCAAGCCTTCCCAGCTTCTCCATCACCCAAATCCAGATAGCAGATGTTCTGAAAGAGCTGCAAAATCTGGACCCATACAAATCAACTGGACTAGATCATCTGGACCCTCTCTTTTTAAAACTATCTGCCGCCATTGTTGCAACTCCTATTACCAGTCTGCTCAACCTCTCTTTAGTGTCGTCCGAGATCCCAAAAGATTGGAAAGCTGCTGCGGTCATCCCCCTCTTCAAAAGGGGTGACACCCTAGACCCAAATTGCTATAGACCTATATCCATCCTGCCCTGCCTCTCTAAAGTCTTCGAAAGCCTAGTTAATAAACAGATCATTGACTACTTCGAATCCCACCGTACCTTCTCCGCTGTGCAATCCGGTTTCCGAGCTGGTCACGGGTGCACCTCAGCCACACTCAAGGTGCTAAACGATAGCATAACCGCCATCGATAAGAGACATTACTGTGCAGCCGTATTCATTGACCTGGCCAAGGCTTTCGACTCTGTCAATCCCCACATCCTTATCGGCAGACTCAACAGCCTTGGTTTCTCTAATGATTGCCTCGCCTGGTTCACCACCTACTTTGCAGACAGAGTTCAGTGTGTTAAATCGGAGGGCCTGTTGTCCGGGCCTGTGGCAGTCTCTATGGGGGTGCCACAGGGTTCAATTCTTGGGCCGAATCTCTTCTCTGTATACATCAATGATGTCGCTCTTGCTGCCGGTGATTCTCTGATCCACCTCTCTGCAGACGACACCATTCGGTATACTTCTGGCCCTTCTTTGGACACTGTGTTAACTAACCTCCAAACAAGCTTCAATGCCATACAACACTCCTTCCGTGGCCTCCAACTGCTCTTAAACGCTAGTAAAACCAAATGCATGCTTTTCAACCGTTCGCTGCCTGCAACCGCCCGCCCGACTAGCATCACTACCATGGACGGCTCTGACCTAGAATACGTGGACAACTACAAATACCTAGGTGTCTGGCTAGACTGTAAACTCTCCTTCCAGACTCACATTAAACATCTCCAATCCAAAATTAAATCTAGAATCAGCTTTCTATTTCGCAACAAAGCCTTCTTTACTCATGCTGCCAAACTTGCACTAGTAAAACTGACTATCCTACCGATCCTCGACTTCGGCGATGTCATCTACAAAACAGCTTCCAAAACTCTACTCAGCAAACTGGATGCAGTCTATCACAGTGCCATCCGCTTTGTTACCAAAGCCCCTTATACCACCCACCACTGCGACCTGTATGCTCTAGTCGGCTGGCCCTCGCTACATACTCGTCGCCAGACCCACTGGCTCCNTTCGCAACAAAGCCTTCTTTACTCATGCTGCCAAACTTGCACTAGTAAAACTGACTATCCTACCGATCCTCGACTTCGGCGATGTCATCTACAAAACAGCTTCCAAAACTCTACTCAGCAAACTGGATGCAGTCTATCACAGTGCCATCCGCTTTGTTACCAAAGCCCCTTATACCACCCACCACTGCGACCTGTATGCTCTAGTCGGCTGGCCCTCGCTAAATACTCGTCGCCAGACCCACTGGCTCCAGGTCATCTACAAGTCCCTGCTAGGTAAAGCCCCGCCTTATCTCAGCTCGCTGGTAAACATAGCAGCACCCACCCGTAGCACTCGCTCCAGCAGGTATATCTCACTGGTTACCCCCAAAGCCAATTCCTCATTTGGTCGCCTTTCCTTCCAGTTCTCTGCTGCCAATGACTGGAATGAACTACAAAAATCATTGAAACTGGAGACACTTATCTCCCTCACTAGTTTTAAGCACCAGCTGTCAGAGCAGCTCACAGATCACTGCACCTGTACATAGCCCAACCAACTACCTCATCCCCTACCGTAGTCATTTATTTATCTTGCTCCTTTGCACCCCAGTATTTTTACTTTGCACATTAATCTACTGCACATTTACCATTCCAGTGTTAAATTGCTATACTGTAATTACTTTGCCACCATGGCCTATTTATTGCCTTATGTTCCTTATCTTACCTAATTTGCACACATTGTATATATATTTGTTTTTCTACTGTATTATTGACTATGTTTGTTTACTCCAATGTGTAACTCTGTGTTGTTGTATGTGTTGAACTGCTTTGCTTTATCTTGGCCAGGTCACAGTTGTAAATGAGAACTTGTTCTCAACTTGCCTACCTGGTTAAATAAAGGTGAAATAAAAAAATAAAATAAATATAAAGCAATCACATAATACATTACCAAACAACCTCTTTAATCCCGACACTCAGCCACTCTCAGCCCATCCCACCTATCACCATAGACCACCCTCATTTGGTTTCCATGTGCCATATATTTTTTAATTGTGCTGTGATGTTTTACAAAATGTTTGAACCTTTATACTCGTATTTTATCCACAGGTTGTGAGCGCAAGATGAAAATCTTTCCTATGAGTATTATTATATTACTTATTGACTGGACTATGGCTTTCCAAATCGCCCAACGTTGCTATTTATAAGGTTAATTTTAATTGCATGTTTTGATTTTTTAACTATTCCTGAACCTGTGACCAGAAACAAGCTACATAGGGGCAATATCAGAATAAATTAACTATTGATTCTGTCCCTTCGCAGAAAAATCTACAGAGCTGAGATTGCTATATATATGGGGCATACAACAATTGGTTGTATGCCCCACTTTTTTAAATTTAAAAAAGTGTTGATTCAAGTGTAGTTTTTTGTATCAGATCATAAACCCTATGCCATGGAATTGGTACATCAAAAAGTTCCTCCCATTTGTTTTTCAGCTGCGCAGCTGTCAACATTTTTGTCCTCAGATAAAACTGGTATATCTTTCCATTTAAGCCAGTTCGTTTCAGCCAATTTGTATCTTTAATATATGGCAGACAAACCAATTCCTTACATCTCCCTTTTCCACTTGCCTCCTCCAGTTTTGTGGTAGTGCTGCAATCAATTGGTTGTAGGTTTGGATTGAGCAGATATGCAGTTGTCGAAAATATGTGACAACTCTTCCGAAATATGTGACAAATTGCAAAAAGGCAATTTTTGAACAAAGGATGAGCCTTTCATAATAATCTACTGGAAAACAATTTAGTTTTTTTTCATATTAATTTTTATTCATAACGTATCATATGAATTGTAATTTGTAAATTATCATACAAAATGGATGATGGACATTCACAAATGAATACATACCATACCGGTCACAGTGGCATAAATGATTTGGGAGACAGGCGCAGGAATGCGTAATAGTTTTTTTTAATTAAGCCCAAATTACAGCGTGCCGTGTAAAGGCACGGGGACGAAGATCAAACAAACACATAACAAAACACAGGGTAGAAACCCAAAACAAAAGAGCGAGGAGTACCTCTAATAAACAATTAACACACGGGACAAGACCCATAATCATCTGCTCATACCACAATGGCACGAAAGCCAAAACACACAGCACAGGTACTCACACGCACCAACGGACATTGTAACAATGATTGACAGCCAAATGGGAACCAAAGGGCACACTTGTACAAGTACTAATCAGTGAGAATAGGGGACAGGTGTGCGTAATGAAAGTTCCAGAGGGATCCGTGACAATACCAAACATAACATATCATACTAATTTCAGTGTCCCGGATTTTCATTTACTATGTTACGTCTACCCCTGAGTCCAAGTTGCAGGTCAATAGGATTAGGACAGGACCAGACATACAGGACATCCAGCCTCATACTCTATACACGGATCGGGAGAGGACGACCATGATGTCATAGACTAAAGCATTGTTCCTCTGCTGGTCTTTTGGTTTGCCAGATTGTTATCTTATACAGATTTAGTGAACTCTCAAGTGTTTGTTTCAATATAAGTAGTCCACAAAGAAGGAATAGCAATATCATGTCCGGTCCCGCATGGCCCAAGGTTGAGAGACACTGAAACAAGGAAAAGCTCTTAATCAGTTGCACTCACCAGTACAGGAATACTCTCTGGAGAATGTTGACATTATTGTCCCATATCCTTTTCACATAATTCTATAGCTGATTGCAATTTGCATGCCTTGCTTCTGCATGAAGAGGGGGGAAGAGAGAGGGAGGGAGTTGTCTGGCCACCAAGTTGACCTCAATGACCACAGCAGCACCAGCCCCACACCCACTAACTAATCAATATGTAACTAAGGAAGGAAAGCGGATGATGGAGAGAGTGGTAGAGAGCAGGAGGAGGAGTAGAGGAACAATGATGTTGGAGGAGAGGTTTATCAATAACGCGGGGGAATTGTTCTGTTTTTAGGTTTATCCTACAACAGCACGCTTATTTTTTTTTTGGTGTTCGGCTTTGGTTAGTTTTATTTCATGCAAATTACATTCATAAAATTTGAACCAATGCATTCATCCAAACTATGGAAGATACAAAACACAAGTAACAGTATTTTTGTTTCACTTGCCATTTTTTGGCACATGGCTAAATTTAGATTTGTTTTAGTTTCTTTATCAAAGTAGTACAACTACAAAAGGAAACATCATAGCTACAAATATCTCCCAATAAATAATGACATGCCTGTGAGTCTATAGTCTTTCAGTTACAAAAGACTTGGAATAGAGCAGCATTTCAATTATAGTATTATACAAAGGGGGTTAATAAATACAGTGTGTGCGTGTGTGCAAGAGAAAGAAAGAAAGAATAAAGATAGTGGAATGACAGGGATTAAGGGTGGCATGTGTATAAATATAAATGGAGTCTGAACATTTTTGAAGGTGGGAGAGAGAGTATGCAAGCACACATGAGAGGGAGACAGGGTGGAGGAGGGGCGGAGAGGGGGAATAGGGAGAAGCAGAGCGTGCACAATATTCATTCAAACTGACACAGGCTGCATGTCCTGGTTTGCACTTCCAACTCTCTCTCTCTCTCTCTCTCACACACACACAGGCACGGAAACATCAAACAGTCTGCAGTTAAGTTTACAGCAGCAGGAAGAAGACATTGGAGAGGTGAAGAAAGAGAGAAAGAGAGTGATAGACCGGGGAGGGGAAGGAAGAAAATACAAAACAGGGAGAGGCACTGGGGGGGGTTGAAGGAGATGGATGAGTGAGAATAGAGAGAGAAAGAGAGGGCAGAGTTTGCAAACGGGGAGAATAGAGGATGTAAAGGAGAGGGGGGAAAGGAAGGGATAGACAGAGATAGAGGAATGCAGGGCGAGGGAGAGAGAGAAACGGGGCTTGGCGTACGGAGGGGGCAGAGAGGAGAAGAGAGAGACGGAGTGTCTGGCTGCATGTGTCGGGGCTGGACACACGAGGACAGAGGGTAAGTGCATTCTACCTGCAATTTATCTCAAATCATTACAGTCATTTACTATTTTTATATCCTGCTTGTAATGTTGTATATAAAGTATATCTCCATGTTGTAAGGAAGGACATAGCACTTTCATAGATCTGGATATAACATCTGAGTGCATTGTCATTCTATGGAAGAGTTTCTTACAACCAGACATAAATATGATGTGACAAATGTGTCATGGGCTGTTTGTGTGCTTGGACGTTAATGCATGATGCAGCTACTGGGGGCTATTTAATGGAGGCTTGCATGGCTAGTGTTTTAATTTGTATCTATGTAGTCATGCATGCATGGAGAACATTTTCACAATAGTATGAGTTCCAGCGAGTGAATTTATTTGTGGTGAGTGATTTCCATTCACACCTCAGAGTGTTATATGATAGTATGATAGTAGTGACAGTGCATGTTGTCGTCTTACCCATGTCGGTTTGATAGTATTAATTGAATCCATGCCACTGAATGTGTGTCTGTTTTAGAGCGTTAGGCATAGTACATTAACGTGTGTGTCTTTGGGAGGGTTATTGATGAAGATGTCAGAGGTAATGGGAATGGTGATGGACCTTCCCCCTCGTCTGGGTGACTGAGTCCGTGTCTACCTGCCCCAGACTGGATCAATACTTTAATGCAATTGCCATTCACTTCAATTTGGACTGGTGCGCACGCATGCACGCACGCACGCACACACACACACACACTCACTCACTCACTCACTCACACACTAACAAAAGTAAACACAGTCTTAGTGACTAACTTGAAAATTACTATGCAAGTATGCAACACACAGAACCTTCATGTGAAACACAGACACACACAGTTCACAGTAATGGCAGTGGCTCCCTTGAACTCATTCACCATAGGGTCATGGGTTCAAGTCCCAGGTGGGAGGGGAAGTGGGGACAGGGGGTTGGTCATGACCCTCTCCTTCCTCTCAGACCCTCCCCCACTCTTCCTCACTTCACGCTCCAGCCACCACAATGCTTAGACCAAGACCATCATCAAGGGCTGTAATCTGTCTTCTCATTCACATACAAATGCACACACATCACCCACACCCACACACACATCGCACACACACACACCAATTCACTGACCCTGACATAACAGTTCAGCAATATCAGACAGAGACAGAGTAAAACACTTGCTCCCCCTTAGCTCTGTGTGTGTGGACTTGTGCGTACGTAAGTGCATGTGTGTTTGCGTGTGAGGGTGTGTGAGGTTCAATTCTGAATGTTTATTTTGGTTGTTGTTAGCAGAGAGTTGTGCTAACAGTGGAGTGTTAAGTGTCCCCACTCCATCACTGTCTGTGTGGGCGCAATTAGCATGCTCTCCCTGTCTGCAATTTGTGTGGTTTGGTTTTCCTATCCTTGTGGGGACCAGAAGTCTGGGACCAGAAGTCCTCACAAGGATATTAAAACAAGTACAATTCAGACAAGTGGGGACATTTTGCCAGTCCCCACAAGAAAAAAGCTTTTTTAGGCTTAGGGGTTAGGTTTAGGGTTAAGGTTAAGATTAGGGCTAGAAACAGCGCTAGGGGTTAGATTTAGAGTTAGGGGTTAGGGAAAATAGGATTTTGAATGGGAATCAATTGTTTGGTCCCCACAAGGATAGTAAAATAAATGTGTGTGTGTGTGTGTTAGACAAGTGGCTAAAACATTTTACGTCAAGCCCTGTATATATGTAGCCTACCAATATATGCATGTGTGTTGGTTTATGTGTGCAAATATATAAATAGCCTACATGTTTTGGATATATGTTTATGTCTGTGGGTAATTATACATGTATAACGTGGGTTTTAATAAATGTATAGGATACAGCTGTGTGTGTTAGTGGGGGTGTGCATGGGGGTTAGTATCTGTTTAGATGTTTGTTGCTGGCGGTATGTCCATGTGATCTTGTTATGTGAGCAGCCAGCCCAGCCCCATGCAGGAGGAGTGCGGGAGCAGACAGACAAACACAGGCATGGCCGAACCAGACAGACACACACAACCTCTCTTTCATAGGAAATGAGACCAGGTGACCTCTGACCATTCAGCCTGTCTGGAAACGCCAAGCCTGGAATCGATCAACACCCCCCTGCCCAGACAGCCCCCCTCCCGCTTTTTCCCTCCCTCCCTTCCTCCACCTCTACTCCTTCCAACCATTCCTCCTCTCCTTCCCCCCCACTTTCTCTCTACCCGGCGACCCCCCTCACCCTTAACTCGCTCTCCCCTCCCCCACAATCAGATGATCAACCCCACAGTGGCTATGCTATACCTCACACAACAAACAGCACAGCAACCTCCAAACACAGACTCTGACCAAACACTGAACAAGACCTACCGCTCCCTCTCTCTTCTTCAACTCCTCTTGCTGGGTCTGAACCTCTGACCAAACACTGCACAGGACCCTGCTATATACTCAAAACATAAGGTAAGAGGAGGCAAGTGTTTATTTTTTTTACTTTTATCTAACTAGGCAAGTCAGTTAAGAACAAATTCTAATTTACAATGACGGCCTACACCGGCCAAACCCGGACGACGCTGGGCCAATTGTGCGCCGCCCTATGGGACTCCCAATCACGGGCCGGTTGTGATACAGCCTTGATTTGAACCAGGTTGTCTGTAGTGACGCCTCAAGCACTGAGATGCAGTGCCTTAGACCGCTGTGCCACTCGGGAGCGTGTGTGTGAAATAGATGGCAATTTATGAGTTGTCATCTATACATGTCATTCTATATGCAAGTTAGATTTGGGATTTCCCACTGTACTTTGTTCAGTCAAATGTATTTTAGAAAGCCATTTTTACATCCGCAGTTGTCGCAAAGTGCTATACAGATAGCCATCCTAAATTCCCAAAGAGCAAGCAATCAAGATCTATGTTTTTGATCACTACTTATGTGTACAGGTGTATGTCATCCGGATTGTGTGTTATGATGTGTGTTATGTTACATTCTATATTGGGGTCTTATGTGTACAGGTGAATGTCATCTGGATTGTGTGTTATGATGTGTGTTATGTTACATTCTATATTGGGGTCTTATGTGTACAGGTGTATGTCATCCGGATTGTGTGTTATGATGTGTGTTATGTTACATTCTATATTGGGGTCTTATGTGTACAGGTGAATGTCATCCGGATTGTGTGTTATGATGTGTGTTATGTTACATTCTATATTGGGGTCTTTTTTAACCCATTTTCTTCTCCATATTTACTAAGAAGCACCAGGTTACTAGTTTGCACCTCTTACACACAGTAAAACAAAGTCAAAGAGGTTATGACACAGTAGGCTGTAGGCAGGTCTGGTGGTCAATCTGTCTCTAGCATTCATGTCCCAGTGAACATTCAACGCTGTCGGTGAGTTTGTGCCTTAGAGAAACCATCGAGTGTTGAGTGTACCCTGCCTCTTGAGTTCACATCTTTGCACACACAGTCACACCAAAACACACACACGCACACACACACACACACACACCTCATCTGGATTAGAGTTCATACTGTAGCCCTTACCAAGATGGCTGCCAATGAGGTCCTTCAGTGAGCAGTGATGTTGCTATGAAAAGGCCTTATCTCTTCACCCACTATGATGTCATAAGGAAAAGGCCCTATCTCTTCACCCACTATGATGTCATAAGGAAAAGGCCCTATCTCTTCACCCACTATGATGTCCTAAGGAAAAGACGCTATCTCTTCACCAACTCTCACAGAGCAGGGTCCCGGTTCACATTCATTGCTGTCGGTGGGTTTCAATGCTTTGACTCGCCCGATGATGAATGACAACTGTGGCCAAGACTGACCTAATCTTCCCCTGATGAAGCATCCTTCATGTCTGCTGTCTGGATCTATCTGTCTGTCTGCCTGTCTGAAGGGATTAGTTATTACCTATTAAAAAATATGATTTTGTCAAAGAGGTGAGATTTATTTTTCAATAAACACCCTAAAATGTATAACCTGAGAATTCTCATGTTGTATTTTATGAAATGTCATGATTTCACAGTATTTGCACACAAAAAAGGCTGGGTAAGGACATCATCACCTGTTTTTTAATGTGATTACTTTTTTGTGTGATGGTTACTCACAATTCATCCATGGAGTTTAAGTGAAGAGTCATTTTTACAGTACAGCCCTGTAAAACAGATAGAGATAAAGAGAAATTGAGATAAGAAGTTGACATAAAAAGGGTAGAAAAAGAAAGGGAGAGTCTCCCTCAAATGAGATAAGAAAGAGAGAGGAGAAAGAGGGAGATTAGAGATGACAGAGAGAAGAGGAGCCATTTTTTTTCCTCCAGGCAGCTCCAGTATATATATACTGTATACACACTCACTCAAACACACCACACTGACACTCTTACAAAACCCCCCACACATTCACATACACTACATACACACACAAAAAACATAACAAACATAAGCATACCGATGCCACACAAACATACAGTACACACACATACACACTTTCACACTCACATGCTGCTACTCTGTTCTTTTCCTTATTCTTATTAATATCTATCCTGATGCCTAGTCACTTTACCCTGCCTTCATATACATATCTACCTCAAATACCTTGTTCCCCTGCACAGTGATATGGTACTGGTACTCCCTGAATATAGCTTAATTCTTTGTATTTTATTCCTCTTGTGCTACTATTTTTATATAATTGGATTGATTGATTGTCTATATGGCCTGCAAGGCCTCCAGGCAGCTCCAGTATGACTGCATGGCCTCCAGACAGCTCCAGTATGACTGTATAGCCTCCAGGCAGCTCCAGTATGACTGCATGGCCTCCAGACAGCTCCAGTATGACTGTGTGGCCTCCAGACAGCGGCAGTATGACTGCATGGCCTCCAGGCAGCTCCAGTAAGACGGCATGTCCTCCAGACAGCTCCAGTATGACTGCATGGCCTCCAGGCAGCTCCAGTATGACTGCATGGCCTCCAGGCAGCTCCAGTATGACTGCATGGCCTCCAGACAGCTCCAGTATGACTGCATGGCCTCCAGACAGCTCTAGTATGACATGCTGCTTTTCCTTTACTCTGCGGTCCAAATCATCCCAAACCATCTCAATTGGGTTGAGGTTGGATGATTGTGCAAGCCAAGTCATCTGATGCAGCACTCCATCACTCTCCTTCTTGGTCAAATAGCCCTTACACAGCCTGGAGGTGTGTTGGGTCATTGTCTTGTTGAAAAACAAATGATAGTCCCACTAAGCGCATGCCACTTGGGATGGCGTATCGCTGCAGAATGCTGTGGTAGCCATGCTGGTTAAGTGTGCCTTGAATTCTAAATAAATCAATCACTGACAGTGTCACCAGCAAAGCACCCCACACCATCAAACCTCCTCCTCCATGCTTCACGGTGGGAACCACACATGCAGAGATCATCCGTTCACCTACTCTGTATCTCACAAAGACACGGCGGTTGGAAAATAAATCTCAAATTTGGACTCAACAGACCATAGGACAGATTTCCACCAGTCGAATGTCCATTGCTCGTGTTTCATGGCCCAAGCAAGTCTCTTCTTAGTATTGGAGTCCTCTAGTATTGGTTTCTTTGCAGGAGTTCGACCATGAAGGCCTGATTCATGCAGTCTGCTCTTAACAGTTGATGTTGAGATGTGTCTGTTACTTGAACTACTTGAGATGTGTCTGTTACTTGGACTGCAATTTCTGAGGCTGATAACTCTAATGAACTTCTCCTCTAGAGCAGAGGTAACTCTGGGTCTTCCTTTCCTTTGGCAGTCCTCATGAGAGCCAGTTTCATCATAGCGCTTGATGGTTTTTGCAACCGGTTTTCTATGGGTCACTGAACTGTCTCATTGCACACACCTGGTTCCCATTTCCCCTGATAAGATTGTTATAAGTGTGCCCTTTGGTTCACCATTGGGTTGTCGATTATTGTTCCCATGTCCGATGGTCGTGCCTGTGCTTTGTTGTTTTGGCTTCCGTGCCGCTTGTATCGTGCACATATGATTACAGGTCTCATCCCGTGTGGTGTATCATTGTGCGCTTGTGTTTCCGGTCTCGCCCCGTGTTTTTATTCAAGGTACTCCTCGCTCTTTGTTTGGGTTCAACCCTGTGTTTTGTATATGTGTTTGTTTGGTCTTCGTCCACGTGCCTTTAATGGCACGCTGTAATTTGTGTAAATAAATAAGAAACCCTATTACGCATTCCTGCTCCTGTCGCCCGATCCTTCACACAACGTGACTCTTCTTGTCATAAAGTAAATCTCTTGCTTATTTGAGCTGTTCTTGCCACAATATGGACTTGGTCTTTTACCAAATAGGGCTATCTTCTGTATAGGACCCCTACCTTGTCACAACACAACTGATTGGCTCAAACGCATTAAGAAAGAAAGAAATTCCACAAATTAACTTTTAACAAGGCACACCTGTTAATTGAAATGCATTCCAGGTGACTACCTCATGACGCTGGTTGAGAGAATGCCAAGTGTGCAAATCAAAATCAAATCAAATCTTATTAGTCACATGCGCCAAATACAACAGGACCTTACAGTGGAATGCTTACTTACGAGCCCCTAACCAACAATGCAGTTAAAAAAATATATATATGGAAAAGAATAAGAGATAAAAGTAACAAGTAATTAAAGAGCAGCAGTAAAATAACAATAACGAGACTATATACAGGGGGGTACCGATACAGAGTCAATGAATAGACTGACGAGTTTCAGAAGGAAGATCTTTGTTTCTGGCCATTTTAAGCCTGTAATTGAGTCCGCTGATGCTCCTGATACTCAACTAGTCTAAAGGCCAGTTTTATTGCTTCTTTAATCAAAACAACAGTTTTCAGCTGTGCTAACATAATTGCAAAAGGGTTTTCTAATGATCAATTAGCCTTTTAAAATGATAAACTTGGATTAGATAACACAACGTGCCATTGGAACACAGGAGTGATGGTTGCTTATAATGGGCCTCTGTACGCCTATGTAGATATTCCATTAAAAATCTGCCCTTTCCAGCTACAATAGTCATTTACAACATTAACAAGGTCTACATTGTATTTCTGATCAATTTGATGTTAATTTAATGGACCAACAATTTGCTTTTCTTTCAAAAACAAGGACATTTCTAAGTGACCCCAAACTTTTGAACGGTAGTGTATATTGTACACAATAAAGAAAATCAATTATGGGTCAACAGCTGAATATTGCTCCCAGTGTTTGTTCAAAGCTCAGAACGTTTATATTCTTGATCTGCGTTCTAATCGCGCCTGCCTCTTTGTGAACAAGTGGAGTAATGAACAGTGGTTTGTTCGCTATGTTCGCCTCCATTCCCTGGATTTGCCTCCTGGATTTGCCTTTATAACAGCACATTCACCACTCTCTCAAACGGCCAACTCCGCCCTCTTGCAGCACAGGCCAAGGGCCTGAGACGTAAAACGAACTACCCTAGCTCGCAGTCGGCTCAAGTAGCTGAATAGAGACACGGCTTACAGTGTGTTCGCGAGATGCCGGACAAAAGGCAATTTTAAAACCGTCTCGCGACTCCTGCCATGTCTACAGACATCCCCCAAACAAACAAAAACCAACTCTCGGAGAATGACTTCACAAATAGTCTTTATAGATATGTCAGTCAGGTGGCTAGCTGCCGGGAGAGACGTCTATTGCAGTAACATTGAAGGGCTCTGGCTAGTATTACTTAGCCAGCTAGAAGAATGAAGTATGAAGCTAACATTAAACGGAGTCTACCTCAGCAGGAGCAAAAAATACGCTACTAGGTTCTCATAATAACCTTGCTTTACAAAGAGTAGGACACTGAGACAGACAATGATGTGGTGAGGCTGAGCCAGGCTGCAATGCATGCAGGAGGAAGCACAGGAGACAAAGAGAGAGGAAGGAAGCAGTGAGAGAGGTTAGTACAGTGATTCCCAAACTAACAGTGGTTCCTAAACTAAACCCTGCTTACAACCCTGAATAGGGTGCCAAATGTAGTGCACTATTATAGGTAAAAGGCTGTCATCTCTGAGGCAGCACCTGTCAAAAGCTATACCACAAAACCCTGAGCTGTGGCGGTAAGTGGTGGGGGTGACAGTACTTCCTGTCCCAGGGTAGGTGATGTCACTGTGGTAATGTCACAGTTAGCTGTCATCCGCTTCGGTTACTCCATAGAAGCCTCTCCAAGCCAATGAAACAACAGAGGCAAACATCCCCACCAATTAGAGACACATTTGAGGGGGCCTTGGGTTCTATATGAGCTTCTCCTTCAAACCATAAGCAAAATAATGAGGGGTGGCGCCTGAGGAGGCTTTAATGAATGAAGTAACCTGGTCCATGGCGTATCTCAATAGAATAGTCTGAATTGGCTTCCTCTCCTTGTCCCCTCTCCTTAATCTTAATTTATCTAAAAGGAGAAGACATCTGAAAACATGGTTTAAGCCCACACAACAGACCTTCTCCTTTCAAGGTCAATGTATACAATGGGAGAGAGAGCAACTTCGGACTATTGAGAAGCACAGCAGTTCCTGCAAAGCTGACTGCCTCCACACGCAGTCTAGTCCTCTTTGACCCCCATGACCTATGACCCCTGTTCATTATCTGAAGCATCTTCTGCCACAGGGGCTCAGGAGCAATTAGTGGAGCTGCAGTGATCATACATCACACTATAACTGCCTGGGATTGGATCTGTACAGCCCTGAGAGAGAGAAAGAGAGAGAAAGAAATGTTATGCCAAGGATTGGATTGAGAGAGCGAGAGAGAGACGGAGAGAGAGAAATGTCTTGCTAAGGATTGGATTGAGAGAGAAAGGCCCAGACTCCACTGATAAGCAGACACGCTAGCTAATGAGAAAACATCAGGTCTGTGCCTGTGTGTGTGTCTCTTCACAGTCCCCGCTGTTCAATAAGGTGTATTTTTATCTGTTTTTTTAAATCTGATTCTACTGCTTGCATCAGTTACCTGATGTGGAATAGAGTTCCATGTAGCCTTGGCTCTATGTAGTACTGTGCGCCTCCCATAGTCTATTCTTTACTTGGGGATTGTGAAGAAACCTCAAAAACAAGTAGTGATGAAGTCAATCTCTCCTCCACTTCTAGCCATGAGAGACTTTCATGCATGTTATTAATGTTAGCTCTCCGTGTACATTTAAGAGCTAGCCGTGTTGCCGTTCTGAGCCAATTTTCCTTAGTCCCTCTTTGTGGCACCTGACTACACGACTGGACAGTAGTCCAGGTGCGACAAAACTAGGGCCTGTAGGACCTGCCTTGTTGACAGTGTTGTTAAGAAGGCAGAGCAGCGCTTTATTATGGACAGACTTCTCCCCATCTTAGCTATTGTTGCATTAACATGTTTTGACCATGACAGTTTACAATCCAGGGTTACTCCAAGCAGTTGTAACCTCAACTTGCACAATTTCCACATTATTCATTACAAGATTGAGGTTAGTTGAGGTTTACGGTTTAATGAATGAGTTGACCCAAATTACAATGCTTTTAGTTTTTGAAATATTTATGACTAAATTATTTCTTGCCAACCAAGTAATTTCACTCGATCTAGTAGCTGACGTGTAAAGTGTTGAGTCATCCACATACATAGACACACTGCCATGTCATTGGTAAAGATTGAAAAAAGTAAGGGGCCTAGACAGCTGCCCTGGGGAATTCCTGATTCTACCTGGATTATGCTGGAGAGGCTTCCAATAAAAAACACCCTCTGTGTTCTGTTAGACAGGTAACTCTTTATCCACAATATACTGTAGCAGGGGGTGTAAAGCCATAACACAAGTTTTTCCAGCAGTAGACTATGATCAATAATGTCAAAAGCCACACTGAAGTCTAACAAAACAGCTCCCACAATCTTTTCATCATCAATTTCTCTCTGCCAATCATCAGTCATTTGTGTAAGTGCCGTGCATGTTGAATGTCCTTCTCTATAAGCGTGCTGAAAGTCTGTTGTCAATTTGTTTACTGTAAAATAGCATTGCATCTGGTCAAACACAATACTTTCACAAGTTTACTTAGGGTTGGTAACAGGCTGATTGGTCGGCTATTTGAGCCAGTAAAGTGGGATTTACTATTCTTGGGTAGCGGAATTACTTTTTTCCCCGTGAGGCCTGAGGGCACACACTTTCTTGTAGGCTTAGATTGAAGATATGGCAAATAGGAGTGCCAATATTGTCCGCTATTATCCTCAGTAATTTTCCATCCAAGTTGTCAGACCCAGGTGGCTTGTCATTGTTGATAGACAACTACAATTGTTTTACCTCTTCCACACTCACTTTTTGGAATTCAAAATTACAATGCTTGTCTTCCATAATTTGGTCAGTTATACTTGGATGTGTAGTGTCGGCATTTGTTGCTCACGTCATGCCTAAGTTAGCTAATTTTGCCAATGAAAAATCATTAAAGTAGTGGGTTTTGTGATGAATGAGCCATCTAATTCTATGAATGATGGAGCTGAGTTTGCCTTTTTGGCTAAAATTGTATTTAATGTGCTCCAAAGCTTTTACTAAAATTATGGTTAGTGACAGAGACAGGGACTGGCTGGTTGGAAGCTTGCTTTTTCATTAGCTTCATGGCCTGAGTCTGTGGAGTCTAGGGCCTCTTTCTTTTTCCCTCTCTCTCTCTTCCTTTTTCTCTCCCATGCACAGGCCTACTCCTGTCCCTCTGCAGTCAGTTGAGTGTAAATCATAAATCATAGCCTTCCTTCTCTCTCTCTAATAACGCATTCAATCTCTCTACCATCTCCTTTCTCTCTCTCTCCCTCGCTCACTCTCACATCTCCTCATATCCTCTTCACCTTATCCTGTCTGTCTTGTTACAATTTTTCCACGTCTCACTCTCACATCTCCCTCACTCACAGACTCTGTCACTCTTCTGCCTCACTCCATCCATTCCACACAACTCTCTCTCTCCTTCTCACCCGCTCCCACTCTATCTGTCTGTCTCTCTCTCTCTCTCTCTCTCTCTCTCTCTCTCTCTCTCTCTCTCTCTCTCTCTCTCTCTCTCTCTCTCTCTGTCTCTTTCTCACTCCAACCAGCCTTCCCTTCCTTCCTCTCTCTCTCTTTCCTGCAGATTTATGAACTTCAGTTGGGAGGTCAGTCACAGTACCAAGAGCACAAGGAGAGGGAAAACACGTCAAAGCCAGGATCAGCTGCTTTGGTTACTTCTAGATTTCCTAGTATTTTAAAGGCTTTCTTTGTTAATAGAATAATAAGTGAATGCTTGCGAATTCTGTAAATATGTGTGCATGTTGTTGCATTGCATGACTTTTTTTTTTTATTATTTTTTTTAGATTGGCCTACAGTATGTGTGTGCTCTCCACTAAGAGCAGGAGAGGACACCCCCACAGTCAACATCCATGTAAACACTCCTAAACAACACACACCATCAAAGCTGCCACAATCTCCCTTAAGCTGAAACACAAGCCATTCATACCCAACTGAGATGATGATTGATGGCCTGGGACTATGCCTGTTGTTCCAGTGATCCCCTGAGGAACCAGTTCAGTGGCTTCTGATTTGGAATCGTAACGTTTGTCAATTCAATCTACTGATCTCCTAACTGCCACCCAACATTGAGGGGGTGAAACTCTTGTCACAAACACACAAAGTACACAGATACACTGTACACACAAGTGACAGTAATACAGCATTCAAAATTCAGTCTAAGAGTGTTCACTATGGCAACAAATAAGAATATGCACAAAAAAGGCAAAGCAATGGCAGCAGAAATGGGAAAGAGAGAGTGTGTATATCTGAGTGTGAGAAAAAGAGAATGTGTGTGAGCAGTATAGGCAGGTGTGCATGTGTGAGAGAAAGAGAAACACAGGTCTGCAAGAGAGAGGAGCAGACAGGTGAGAGAGAGAGAGAGAGAGAGAGAGAGCTGAGTGAGATTATATACAGTGCTGTGGTCATCCCCAGTCTGCACACGCACAGGGGACCTGCATCACAGAGCCAGGAGAGCAAAGTCATAGCTCATCTCACCGCCGGTGTGCTGGGGGGTTGTCTGGGAGGAAAACAATACATACTGTATGGATGCTGTGAGTGCCACAGTCTGAGACTGGGATGTGACTCTCATACCAAATGTATGTTTTTAGCCTACAGTTAAATGGTCTGTTATGAAAACACCCTCTATCTTATTCTGAGTGGAGAGATATCGATTCAAAGGCCACCACACCTCTGTTGTTGATACATACTAGGCCACCACCACATATACAGTGCCTTCAGAAAGTTTTCATTGCCCTTGACTTATTCCACATTTGGTTGTGTTAGCGCCTGAATTCACCCATCTACACACAATACCCCATAAAGACAAGGTGAAAACATGTTTTTATAAATTTTTGCAAATGTATCGAAAATGAAAATATCTAATTTACCTAAGTATCCACATGCCCGAGTCAATACTTAGTAGAAGCACCTTTGGCAGCAAGTACAGCTTTGAGTTGTCCTAGGTATGTCTATACCAGCTTTGAACATCTGGATTTGGGCATTTTTTCCCATTCTTGCATATTTTCTCAAGCTCTGTTAAGTTAGATGGGGAGCAGCGGTGAACAGCAATGTTCAATTTTTCTACAGATTTTCAATGAGATTCAAGTCTGGGATTTGGCTGGGCCACTTAAGGACTTTCACATTCCTGTTCTGAAGCATTTTCAGCATTACTTTGGCTGTATACTTGGGGTCATTCGCCTGTTGGGACATAAATCTTCGCCCCAGTTTAAGGTCGTTTGCAGTCTAAAGCAGGTTCTCATCAAGGATTTGCCTGTATTTGGCTCCATTCGTTGTTCCCTTTATCCTCCTTTTACCCTTACCAGTTTCCCAGTCCCTGCTGCTGAAAAGCATCCCCATAGCATAATGCTGCCACCACCATTTTTCATGGTAGGGATGGTTTTAGACAGATGATGAGCTGTGCCTGGTTTTCTCCAGACATGGCGCTTTGCATTCAGGCCACTGAGTAAATATTTTGTCTCATCAGACCACACAATATTTTACCTGATGCTCTGAGTCTTTCACATGCCTTTTTGCAAGCTCCAGCTATGCCGTCATGTGCCTATTTCTCAGGAGTGGCTTCTGTCTGGCCACTCTCCCATAAAGCCCAGATTGGTGAAGTGCTGTAGAGACTGTTATGGCAGGTTCTCCCATATCAGCTGAGGAACTCTGTAGTTCTGTCAGAGTGGTCATCGGGTTCTTGATCACCCCCTTGACCAAAGTCCTTCTTGCACAGTTGCTCAGTGTGGTTGGAGGGCCAGCTCTTGGCAGAGTCTGGGTAGTTCCATTTTTCCATTTCCCAATGACAGAGACCAC
Organism: Hucho hucho; assembly: GCA_003317085.1. Classification (NCBI taxonomy): domain Eukaryota; kingdom Metazoa; phylum Chordata; class Actinopteri; order Salmoniformes; family Salmonidae; genus Hucho; species Hucho hucho. The sequence continues at coordinate 252,399 of QNTS01001066.1, read as the reverse complement.
CGTGGTCTTGGAAACTTTCAACACTTTAGAAATTGTTATAAAACCTTTCCCAGATATATGCCTCATCACAAATCTATTTCGTAGATCTACGGATAGTTCCCTGGACTTGGTATAGTTTCTTCTCTGACATGCACTGCCAACTGTGGGACCTTATATAGATGGGGGTGTTTCTTTTAAATCATGTCCAAACAGTTGAATTGGCCATGGGTGGACTCCAATCATGTTGTAGTGGCATCTCAAGGATGATCAAAGGAAATTGGATGCACTTGAGCTCCATCTGGAGTTTTATTCCAAAGGGGGGTGAATACTTATGTAAATGAGATATTTCTGTATTTTATTTTCAATATATTTGCTAAAATTCTGAAAAACATATTTTCAATTTGTCATTATGGGGTATTGTGTGTAGATGGGTGAGAGAAAAACATCTATTTAATCAATTTTGAATTCAGGCTGTAACACAACAAAATGTGGAATAAGTCAAGGGGTGTTAATACTTTCTGAAGGCCCTGTATTTAATTGCATGGTTATAAACAGTTTTGTTATAGGTTTTTGTTTCCATTCATTCATATCATCATGGTGCATGAACATAAGTGAAGCCTCTCTCTAATCTGTGACAAGAGGTGTGGGCCTTTATGGCACACATTAAGTACTTCACTGGGCTGGCTAGATGCAGTGGCTGTTCCAGTCTATGGACTGTTCCTCTAAACATTAAACAGATGCTTTAATCAAGAATTGACAGGGCAGGCCTGTATAGAGATGATAAAGTATAGAGGCTATAGAATAGTATACATTTTATTGTTAAAATATTAGGTTCAACTCACTTGCTGTATTCGGTGCAAACAGCTGACAAGAGCAGACACATAATGAAGATAATATAAAGTATTCATGGTGTTTGACAAAGGTGAACTACCTGATATAGTCTTACCTGGCTAGGTGTTTTAAGTTACACGTCAGGTAGATTGGGGTTACACTAACATGAGGCTTAATAGGCTTACCTTTACATAGTGGTCTATAGGGGCCAGTTACAATGCAAAGCATTTACAATATGCTGTCTATGAAGGAGTCATACATTGTCAGAGAGAGTGAGAGTCATTTGTTTTCCAGAGAAAGTCATTCATTTGCTCCACCATTTCATGAAATGTTTCAAACAACTTTGGGCAGAAGTGTCTGGGAAGGAGATTACGAATAACCAAATATCTGACATCATGTTTTGATTACAGGTACTGCACATTCTGATCTGACTCTGATTGGTCAACCATGAGTGACAGCAGGGAGGACCCTCCTCCTCAGACACAGGGTTCTGGAGGAGACAGAAAGGTAAGCTAGGCCAACATGAGTAGGATGATGCTGATAGGCTAACATGAGAATGATGATGCTGATAGGCTAACATGAGTATGATGATGCTGATAGGCTAACATGAGTATGATGATGCTGATAGGCTAACATGAGTAGGTTGATGCTGATAGGCTAACATGAGTAGGATGATGCTGATAAAATCAGTTTTGGTGAATTGATACTGGCTATAGTCTGTGTGAAATTAGTTATTAGTTACTGAGTAATTACATGTATTTACCCCAATGAATAACATTTATATTAATAATACCTGTTATGTTTAACGTATGTATCCCATTTCCCCCACCCAAGTAGCTTTTGCATTGAGCAGTAGGTCAGAGACAAGGAGAGAGACAGTCTCAGCAGTTTGTTGCATCACTCCCCTGGGACTCTGTCTGGTGACTAACACACCATTAATAGTGGATAGACCAATCATTACACCTCTGTTAACAGTGTCATCATAAGTGCAGTTTGCTACCCACCAAATCCAGCTCCTACATTTGTGTACTACACCCCCTCGGATGCATTTACACCAGCTCACCCTATTTCACAGCGGTCTCCAGTTTTGGTGTCTGACTACCTTTTTTAGAGAGGGGTCCGCAAATCCCAATCTTAACCCTTAGTGGATGAATGAATAATATTGACCCTGTGATTATGGGAACTTTCATGTACTCTAACCCAGCATGGACTCGGATGTTTGCCCACGGTAGTGCCTCTTTTAATGGGTATAATGAGGCAGCCTCCGTCTGTCATTCTGATGGAAATGAGACTGTGTGTAGAGCGAAGAGGCTCTTGTCCAACAGGTGTTTCATACAAGCACAGCCACCCCAAATAAGTAAGGAGCACTAAGGAAAAATCTTTCATAGAGTATTCAGTCCTCCGTAATATCATAAATGGGCAAAAGGCGTCTATCCCTCCATCTCTCTTATCCTTCTCTCCATCCCTTTCTTCTCCAACAGCATCACACCCTTCTCTTCTTCCCCATCCATCCGTTCTCCTCCTCCATCCATCTCTCAGGTTGACATGCAGAGAGTGGAGCCTGTAGTCGATGAGGTTCAGACAACAGGTGAAAGAATGCTGAGGGTGAGGCAGGTGAGACCTAATGACCGAATGCTGTTCACAGTATTGAAGAAGTGCTATGAGACTCTCAAATATCAAATCAGTCAAATGCAGGCCTGTTTGATCAAGAAAATGCCATTGAGTATCGGTGGTGTCTCCTCTCAATCCTAGGTCCGTGGCTCAAAGTGCACTCTAAGGCCACCGTTGTACGACAAGAGCATGAACAGGCCCTGTTGTATATGCATGATTCCAGGGAAGAGGAGGAGGAGGAAGGAGGAGAGGAACTGTGGGATCTAGAAGCAGACACAGAGCTTATGGTAAGGAACTGTCACTAAGGGTCTGGTGAGACAACCTGGATCAAAAAGAGACACAGCCATAGACCCACTCAGACACGGATGGACAGGCAATGGTTAAACTAACTTGAGATCTGTGCACATAACATGATTTTTCATGCAAAGCGCCCATTGACATTAACATCACATTGCAATCATGTGATCAATTTACCAGGTAGAGTTGAAGAAGATAATGGGGGAGTGGAGTACAGAACCTTGCAAGTCTGACGACCAATCCAATGTGCTCTCCTGGCCTCTGTCTCCTATTGGCTCGTCTCCTTTGGAGCCCCTCCTCATTGAGATGATTGACATGTACAGTTGAAGCCGGAAGTTTACATACACCTTAGCCAAATACATTTAAACTCAGTTTTTTCACAATTCCTGATATTTAATCCAAGTAAAAATTCCCTGTCTTAGGTCAGTTAGGATCACCGCTTTATTTTAGGAATGTGAAATGTCAGAATAATAGTACAGAGAATGATTTATTTCAGCTTTTATTTCTTTCATCACATTCCCAGTGGGTCAGAAGTTTACATACACTCAATTAGTATTTGGTAGCATTGCCTTTAAATTGTTTAACTTGGGTCAAACGTTTCAGGTAGCCTTCCACAAGCTTTGCACAATAAGTTGGGTGAATTTTGGCCCATTCCTCCTGACAGAGCTGGTGTAACTGAGTCAGGTTTGTAGGCCCTCCTTGCTCGCACACGCTTTTTCAGTTCTGCCCACAAATGTTCTATAGGATTGAGGTCAGGGCACCCCCCCAAGCCAAGGGGGGGTGCGTCGCTTGAGTGGGTTGAGTCACTGACGTGATCTTCCTGTCCGGGTTGGCGCCCCCCCTTGGCTTGTGCCGTGGCGGAGATCTTTGTGGGCTATACTCAGCCTTGTCTCAGGATGGTAAGTTGGTGGTTGGAGATATCCCTCTAGTGGTGTGGGAGCTGTGCTTCGGCAGAGTGGGTGGGGTTATATCCTGCCTGTTTGGCCCTGTCCGGGGGTATCGTCGGACGGGGCCACAGTGTCTCCCGACCCCTCCTGTCTCAGCCTCCAGTATTTATGCTGCAGTAGTTTATGTGTCGGGGGGCTAGGGTCAGTCTGTTATATCTGGAGTATTTCTCCTCTTATCCGGTGTCCTGTGTGAATTTAAGCATGCTCTCTCTCATTCTCTCTCTTTTTCTCTCTTTCTTTCTTTCTCTCTCTCGGAGGACCTGAGCCTTAGGACCAATCCTCAGGACTACCTGGCCTGATGACTCCTTGCTGTCCCCAGTCCACCTGGCTGTGCTGCTGCTCCAGTTTCAACTGTTCTGCCTGCGGCTATGGAACCCTGACCTGTTTACCAGACATGCTACCTGTCCCAGACCTGCTGTTTTCAACTCTCTAGAGACAGCAGGAGCGGTAGACATACTCTGAATGATCGACTATGAAAAGCCAACTGACATTTACTCCTCAGGTGCTGCCCTGTTGCACCCTCGAAAACCACTGTGATTATTATTATTTGACCCTGCTGGTCATCTATGAACATTTAAAAATCTTGGCCATGTTCTGTTATAATCAGTACCCGGCATAGCCAGAAGAGGACTGGCCACCCCTCACAGCCTGGTTCCTCTCTAGGTTTCTTCCAAGGTTCTGGCCTTTCTAGGGAGTTTTTCCTAACCACTGTGCTTTTACACCTGCATTGCTTGCTGTTTGGGGTTTTAGGCTGGGTTTCTGTACAGCACTCTGTGACATCAGCTGATGTAAGAAGGGCTTTATAAATACATTTGATTGATGTCTTGAGATGTTGCTTCAATATATCCACATAATTTTCCATCCTAATGATGCCATCTATTTTGTGAAGTGCACCAGTCCCTCCTGCAGCAAAGCACCCCCACAACATGATGCTGCCACCCCCGTGCTTCGCGGTTGGAATGGTGTTCTTCAGCTTGCAAGCCTCCCCCTTTTTCCTCCAAACATAACGATGGTCATTATGGCCAAACAGTTCTATTTTTGTTTCATCAGACCAGAGGATATTTCTCCAAAAAGTACGATCTTTGTCCCCATGTGCAGTTGCAAAGCGTAGTCTGGCTTTTTTATGGCGGTTTTGGAGCAGTGGCTTCTTCCTTGCTGAGCGGCCTTTCAGGTTATGTCGATATAGGACTAGTTTTACTGTGGATATGCATACTTTTGTGCCTGTTTTCTCCAGCATCTTCACAAGGTCCTTTGCTCTTGTACTGGGATTGATTTGCACTTTTCGCTCCAAAGTACGTTCATCTCTAAGAGGCAGATGCATCTCCTTCCTGAGCGGTATGACGGCTGCGTGGTCCCATGGTGTGTATACTTGTGTACTATTGTTTGTACAGATGAATGTGGTACCTTCAGGCGTTTGGAAATTGCTCCTAAAGATGAACCAGACTTGTGGAGATCTACAATTTTTTTTCTGAGGACTTGGCTGATTTCTTTAGATTTTTCCCATCAAGCAAAGAGGCACTGAGTTTGAAGGTAGGCCTTGAAATACATCCACAGGTACACCACCACCTGACTCAAATGATGTCAATTAGCCTATCAGAAGCTTCTAAAGCCATGACATCATTTTCTGGAATTTTCCAAGCTGTTTAAAGGCACAGTCAACTTAGTGTATGTAAACTTCTGACCCACTGGAATTGTGATACAGTGAATTATAACTGAAATAATCTGTCTGTAAACAATTGTTGGAAAAATTACTTGTGTCATGCAAAAAGTAGATGTCCTAACCGACTTGCCAAAACTATAGTTTGTTAACAAGAAATTTGTAGAGTGGTTGAAAAACAAGTTTTTTAGACTCCAACCTACAGTGAGGGAAAAAAGTAGTTGATCCCCTGCTGATTTTGTACGTTTGCCCACTGACAAAGAAAGGATCAGTCTATAATTTTAGTGGTAGGTTTATTTGAACAGTGAGAGACAGAATAACAACAAAAAAATCCAGAAAAACGCATGTGAAAAATGTTATAAATGGAATTGCATTTTAAAGAGGGAAATAAGTATTTGACCCCTCTGCAAAACATGACTTAGTACTTGGTGGCAAAACTCTTGTTGGCAATCACAGAGGTCAGACGTTTCTTGTAGTTGGCCAACAGGTTAGCACACATCTCAGGAGGGATTTTGTCCCACTCCTCTTTGCAGATCTTCTCCAAGTCATTAAGGTTTCGAGGCTGACGTTTGGCAACTCGAACCTTCAGCTCCCTCCACAGATTTTCTATGGGATTAAGGTCTGGAGACTGGCTAGGCCACTCCAGGACCTTAATGTGCTTCTTCTTGAGCCACTCCTTTGTTGCCTTGGCCGTGTGTTTTGGGTCATTGTCATGCTGGAATACCCATCCACGACCCATTTTCAATGCCCTGGCTGAGGGAAGGAGGTTCTCACCCAGGATTTGACGGTACATGGCCCCGTCCATTGTCCCTTTGATGCGGTGAAGTTGTCCTGTCCCCTTAGCAGAAAAACACCCCCAAAGCATAATGTTTCCACCTCCATGTTTGACGGTGGGGATGGTGTT
>QNTS01001066.1:234524-245094 GCA_003317085.1 Hucho hucho | reverse complement strand
TTGTTACCTTGGAGGATGGGTTAGGGCAGAGCAGTAGAGAACAAGGTTGTTACCTTAGAGGATGGGTTAGGGCAGAGCAGTAGAGAACACAGGTTGTTACCTTGAAGGATGGGTTAGGGCAGAGCACTAGAGAACACAGGTTGTTACCTTGGAGGATGAGTTAGGGCAGAGCACTAGAGAACACAGGTTGTTACCTTGGAGGATGGGTTAGGGCAGAGCAGTAGAGAACACAGGTTGTTACCTTGGAGGATGGGTTAGGGCAGAGCAGTAGAGAACACAGGTTGTTACCTTGGAGGATGGGTTAGGGCAGAGCAGCAGAGAACACAGGTTCATAAGAGCAGACAAGGTGAAGAGGGTGGAACAAATAGATAGATACTGTATATAGATAATAATAATATGTATGCGCATTGTCACATACTGGCATTTTAAGTCGAGCATTTCTGAGACAAATGCAAAGAATGTAATTGAATTCATATCAGAACTACACACATTACCTCTGAATGGTTGAATCTTGTGGTTTCTTTGTTGCACAAATATTTAATTTGTTTTACCAATAAATCAATAAAAATGAATCGCATGAGGTGAATTGAATGGCCATAATTAATATGTTTTTAATATTGTGAATGGTGCTCATTGACATTTTTCATTCATTCTTTATAGACCCTACAATCTTTTTATAGTCTTTTAGACCCTGCGGTCCATGTTGGCGACTGTAAAATGGGTCAAATGAATCAATAAGGAGGTAATCCCACCACATGTAGCCACAGGCCGCAGCAACCCTGTCTGTCAAGACTCAGCACAAGTCACTGGTGAGGAGCAGGGGCATCACCCGCCTCCATCTACTACCTCAACCAATGACAATGCATTGCAGGGTGTTGAGCCAACCCCCTACGACACGCCCAGCCAACCAGAGCTCAGTCATTCATGTACAAGAGCGCATATTGTCAACTAACTAAATACTGTGCAGATGACAGAGTGGGACTCGGAACAGACATGCACACACACACACAAACCTAACTCTCTGACTCCCGTGCCAGAATTAGACACACACTTGGCACCAGCATCTCTCTGCTCCACCCAACTACAACACAAAACTGAGTTAGTGCATCTCCAAACCCAACAGTCAGTTCTTTATGATCAATCATATTAAACCGTGGCCTTCTCATAATGAGATTCATAGGCGTGGCTTTCACAACGTGATCTGCCCTCTCAGTCTGCTGTGATTGATCACTGTGTGTGGGTCCCCTTCGTCTCCACAGACTGAGAGTGAATTAGCTATTGATCCCCTGGGCTCACTCCTGTGTGTTATAGGACGGACCCTGACTGGAAGTGTGGTTTGTGGGGTGTGAAGACACTCCTACAGCTTAAAGTCATGGAATGATAGTTTCCTCTTAGTGTTAATGAGGAGATGATGAATTATACAACGGAGGAAATGTTGGAAGCCACTGTATGTTGGTTGACCGTGGATCAGGGATGGATGCTCTTCCACTGGCTACTACAGTATACAATGGTTGTGATATGGATGTGTGTTTTCATCCAGATCCTCAGGGCTTGGTCCTGAGTAGACATAGGGTACAGAGTGGCAGCAGTCCAGGCCAAGCTCTCCTGAGACATGGAGCTAGCCAGACGTTACTATCGGACAGCAAAGGTACCACACACACCACTCATTCACTCTCACCTGACTAAGGTGAATCACACACCACATGCCCAAACACGACACACAGCCAAGATGCCACCAGTATGCTACAAACCAGCCACTTGGCAAGCACTGCTCTGCCCAGTGGAGCCAAACCGAGATGGGCATCTTTACTGCCATCCTTCCCTGTACCCACCAACCAACCAGGGATCTGGGTCACAGCCGTACAGTATATTCTGCCCGGTCATCGAGGGCAGACGTCCCCTCATAACTCTCCTCAGGATAATGTGTGTGTGTGTATATGCCATTTAGAAGAAGCTTTTGTTTGTGTGTGTGTGTGTGTGTGTGAGCACACAACAGTCAGTCTGATAGATGGCCTCAGCAATAATGAGGGTCATAAGTCAAGTTAATGGTTTGTTTGCTTGCTTGTGTGTTTGTGTGTTTCTCTCTCTCTCTTCTACCCTCTCTCTTCTATCCCCCTCTCTCGCGCTCTCTCTCTCTCTCTCTCTCTCTCTCTCTCTCTCTCTCTCTCTCTCTCTCTCTCTCTCTCTCTCTCTCTCTCTCTCCACCCCTCTCATCCATTCTCTCTCTCCATCCATCTCACCCCCTCCCTTTCTTCTTCTGTCAGAAATTAGAGGTGATGGTTGAAGAGGCATCTGAGAGAGGAGAGTGTGTGGACATCAGCTCCATACCGCCCCCTCCTGGTGATCTCTTGTCATTACACCACAATGGGAACTGACAGAAGTGCTGGATCTAAGACTACTACTCCATAGATTACTGCTCTCTCCCCAGTAACACCAATGTCATTATTTTAGCGCATAATACCCTCATATGTAGTTAATATATTCCATTGAAGCTTTAAGGGTAGCTAGTTCAGACAGTGGTCTGGTCATTAATAACAGCTTGGGAGAGAACTTCAAACAAAAAAGGTCAGTCTCCCTCTTTCATTAAATCCCTCTGTCATTCTTTATCTGAGGGCTTGAGCTCTCTAATGGGAGTAGGCTAATGAAGAGGGCTAATGGGGGAGAAAGAGGAGGTTGCTTACTAATTCTCTCTCTCTCTCCTGAGGTGGATTAGTTTTTTCCATCTCCTCCTCCCCCAGACAAACCACTCAAACAACAGACAGAGACAGATGCCAGACTTGTCCTGCCAGTAAGAAGGAGCTTCCTGGCAGCATGATCATGGTATTTATCCTCTCCTCTCTAGCCGCTTCAAGTCATCCTCTTTGTTTTCACGTCCACCACTGTGTTGTCATTGTAGGTGTCAAGAACAGAAGACAAGTCCACTCCCAGCCCCTCCCAGTGCCTCCTGGAGCCTCAGACCAGTACAGCCAGCTGATAGAGGTCCTCACACAGCAACAACAGGTTACCATATGTCACGTCCTGGCCATAGAGAGCCCTCTGGGTTCTCTATGGGGTTTTGGGCCAGGACGTGACCAGGGGTGTTTGGTGTTTTCTATGTTGGTTTTGAGTTGGTTCCCAATTAGAGGCAGCTGTTAGTCATTGCCTCTAATTGGGAATCCTATTTAGTTTGTTCTCTCCCCACCTGTGTTTGTGGGTTATTGAATGTTTTGAGTTGTGCATGTATTGCACTACTGTTTATTACGATCTGTTGCATTCCTTTATTGTTTTGACGTTTCACATTTAATTAAAAAGATGTGGAACGATATGCACGATATGGTCCGTCCTTTCCATAGATCGTGACACCATAACACTTCCCTTATTACACACTGAATTACACTGGTTATCACAGTACCCTAACTGACTCTGTGCATCTCCTCCCTCCATCAGAAGTGTCTGTACCAGCAGTTCACCCACATGGGGGAGGTCACTGAGACAACTTGGTCAGTGCTGACCCTTTTCATTACCTACTTTACATTGATAAATGATATATAACTTATATAATGGATAGCAGACAGGTGGACATGTGCTGCCTTAGGACAGGTCAGACACGCAGAATGACACTGTTGATGTGAGAATGTGTATTGTTGAGACAGGTTGGAGGTGCTGACAGGAGTGTAGGAGACACCTGGAGGTAGTGAAACAGGCACAGAGTAGAGGACACCTGTTACCCCCATATACAGAGGAATGCACCTTCAACACCTACAGGTACACTACCAACACACACCTCACGCACACCTCACGCACACCTCACGCACACCTCACACAACACACCCAGTCACAAATGACACATAGAGGAACTCACCTTCTACTGTACATGTACAGGGGCTTGTTACAAGTGCATTGAGAGACCAGTACTGTGGCCCTCTAGTGGTAATGTTGTGATATAGCCATTCAGTCCAGTCCTGGGGTTTGTTTCTGCTAGTGCTAGGTGAGGTAAGTACAGCCAGACAACCCTATGGCTTTTTCCAGTTCCAGGCATTGAACACAAATGATTTCCCTGAAACTTTTGTGTGTGCATGTGTGTCCATGGCTGACAGACGGCTGCATTGACTGTACCTGACAGAGACTGAGGCATGGAGACACTGGCCCAGTCTTTTCATCAATCCTCTTATTGACTAACTGATTTGCTGATCCATGCCAATGCCCACAGGCTGATAGATACACTGGGCCGAGCAGCACACACACCCTACATTCCCCCATTCCTTGTGTTTCTATCCAATAGGATCATCCCCTCGCTAACACGTAGTGACATGGTGTTGACCATAGTGAAGGGCATCAAACTCCCGGTCCCTACAGGTATGAATAACTTAATCATACTGTAGGATTATATCCCCCGTTCTCTCAGAAGGAAGCGAGAGGGACCAAACCCGCTCTGTGAGAAGCACTACCTGTCCAGGTACCTGCTATATTACACTCCTCAAACACTACCTATCCAGGTACCTGCTATATAACACTCCTCAAACACTATCTGTCCAGGTACCTGCTATATAACACTCCTCAAACACTACCTATCCAGGTATCTGCTATATAACACTCCTCAAACACTATCTGTCCAGGTACCTGCTATATAACACTCCTCAAACACTGCCTGTCCAGGTTCCTGCTATATAACACTCCTCAAACACTATCTGTCCAGGTACCTGCTATATAACACTCCTCAAACACTGCCTGTCCAGGTACCTGCTATATAACACTCCTCAAACACTATCTATCCAGGTACCTGCTATATAACACTCCTCAAACACTACCTGTCCAGGTACCTGCTATATAACACTCCTCAAACACTACCTGTCCAGGTACCTGCTATATAACACTCCTCAAACACTGCCTATCCAGGTATCTGCTATATAACACTCCTCAAACACTATCTGTCCAGGTACCTGCTATATAACACTCCTCAAACACTGCCTATCCAGGTATCTGCTATATAACACTCCTCAAACACTACCTATCCAGGTACCTGCTATATAACACTCCTCAAACTGCCTATCCAGGTATCTGCTATATAACACTCCTCAAACACTATCTGTCCAGGTACCTGCTATATAACACTCCTCAAACACTACCTATCCAGGTACCTGCTATATTACACTCCTCAAACACTACCTATCCAGGTACCTGCTATATAACACTCCTCAAACACTATCTGTCCAGGTACCTGCTATATAACACTCCTCAAACACTACCTATCCAGGTATCTGCTATATAACACTCCTCAAACACTACCTGTCCAGGTACCTGCTATATAACACTCCTCAAACACTACCTGTCCAGGTACCTGCTATATAACATCCTCAAACACTCCAACACACCCTTACATTGTCCCAATGATGCTAGTCTCCATAAGACAGTTCTGTTTGAGGTTTTTGAATCCTTACTCTTCTATCCATCTGTCATTACTCTCTCCTCACTCATTCTCTCTCTATATCTATATTTATTCTTCTTTTATTCTATATTTTACTCTACCCCCATCTGTCATTACCTCTTAATTTTGTTGTTTGCCTGCCCCCCCGCCCCCTTCCCCCAGTTCAGTGAGGATTTTAAGCTGGACATCAAACGATCTCACCGTAGATTTAAGAGAGTGATCCAGTCCAAAAGCGTCAAGTTAAGGTAGTTCAAAAAGGGTGGGTGAGTTTATCTCTCTGTGACTCAATTGACATTCTAACTGGAGTCTGCCGTTTTGACTGTTGTTTCTCTGTGTGAGTAGCTGTCTTCTCTTTCTGTTATACTTTCTTATTTGTGGATCTTTGTGTGTCTCTGTTTCTTTGATTGTTTGTTTGTATCACTTTCCCTTTCTTCCTCTCTTATTCCATCTCGCTCGCCCTCCCTCTCTCCGGTCTCTCTCTTTTTCTCTCTCTCTGCAGTGGGCTGTTTAAGACTGATAAAGGGATTGGCAGTGCTGGTATGAAGCTGGACTCTCTGGAAAGGCAGTGTGAGAGCAAACAGCTAATAAAGGTGAAATCACACACACCAAAATAGCGTTCCAAACTAATGTTGAGGTGTGTGTGTGTGGTTGTGTTTGTACGGTATGTGTACACATGCCAGCCGGCTGACCATATCTGTCTGGCCTGCCGGCCAACAAATCCCATCTGAACAGACTGGTCCTTTCTGGCCGGACGACTGGTACTAGCTGACCGACCGACCGGCTGAATGGTCCCATCTGGCTGGCCAACTAGTTCAATCTGGCTGGCCGACCTGTCCCATCTGGCCGACTGGTCCTATTTGGCCGGCCGACCGGTCTCATCTGTCTGGCCAACCTGTCCCATCTGTCTGGCCGACCTGTCCCATCTGTCTGGCCGACCTGTCCCGTCTGGCCGACCTGTCCCGTCTGGCCGACCTGTCCCATCTGGCCAGCTGGCCAACTGATCCTATCGTTCCAGCCGACTGGTCCTATCTGACCGGCTGGCCGACTGGTCCTATCTGACCGGCTGGCCGACTGGTCCTATCTGACCGGGTGGCCGACTGGTCCTATCTATCTATTCTTTGTGTTTTGATGGTGGACTGACTGTGTATTATTTGGCTTTAATAGACTGGTTTTACACTCAACAATTTTCTATCCAAGCTGGGAGAGAGCATGAGGACGGCTCATGTCATGCAGGCTCATGTAGCCTATACAAGACAGTTATATATTATAAAATAAATATATATATTGGTAGCTGATTAGTATGCTGTTGCATTGAAAATTGATTTTACAATCTGCAATGTTTGAATTTCACTAAGAACACATTGAGAACACCTTCCTAATATTGGGTTGCCTTTTGCCCTCAGAACAGCCTCAATTCGTCAGGGCATGGACTCTACAAGGTGGCGAAAGAAGTTCCACAGGGATGCTGGACCATGTTGACTCCAATGCTTCCCACAGTCAAGTTGGCTGGATGTCCTTTGGGTGGTGGACCATTGTTGATACACACAGGAAACTGTTGAGCGTGAAAAACCCAGCAAGCGTTGCAGTTCTTGACACAAACCGGTGCACCTGGCACCTACTACCATACCCCGTTCAAAGGCACTTGCATCTTTTATTTTGCCCATTCACCCTCTGAATGGCCCACATACACAATCCATGTCTCAATTGTCTCAAGGCTTAAAAATCCTTCTTTAATCTGTCTCCTCCCCTTCATGTACACTGATTGAAGTGGATTTAACAAGTGACATCAATAAGGGATCATAGCTTTCACCTAGATGCACCTGGTCAGTCTGTCATGTTTTGTCCATTCAGGGTATATCTGTGTGTCGTCCCCCCTCATCCATTCCTCACCTGTCCTATGCCCGTTGCCGAGGCTGCCACCTACCAGTGTCTGCAGGGCAGAGCAGAGCGTCTCAACTGCTATCTACTCGGCCCTCTTCGGCCTCTGGGCATGACCTGGCACAGGCATCACCTCCACTGCAGGTTCCTCCTGCCTCTGCCTCTCTGCCTAGACCAGCCCCCAGAGACCACCACCACCTCACAGCCCGGTCAAACGCAGTCAGGCCGCTGGGGAAATAACAACAGAGGACAACATCGTCAAAACAACAATAAGAAAAACAGGCCACTAGAGAGACAGACAGAGAAGAAGTCAGTAAAGGACAGGGTAATGTTCATAAGGCACAACACAAGAATACACAGTGAAACAGGTCGAATACCATCTGAACTTGTGCAATATTTGCAACACGTTTTGTTATGGTGTGTGCTCTAATGAACACAATAAATCAATCTTTCAAATGTATTTATAAAGCCCTTCTTACATCAGCTGATGTCACAAAGCGCTGTACAGAAACCCAGCCTAAAACCCCAAACAGAAAGCAATGCAGGTGTAGAAGCAGCCTAAATTCGAACTCAACACGGTTTCAGTAAAGAACATGTTCAAATCAATAGAGGACAGCATCAACAGGGTTGAGTTCAGGTGGACGAAAATGTACACGTTTAGTGTTTTTGTGTGTGTGTGTGTGTGTGTGTGTGTGTGTGTGTGTGTGTGTGTGTGTGTGTGTGTGGTGTGAGTGTGTGTGTGTGTGTGTGTGTGTGTGTGAATGAACGGACAATGGAGGAGTATCCTAGGCTGGATGCCTGGCTGGACACACTGTAAAGTTTGCGGGAACAGTACACACACAGTATCTTGATTGAGTGGATTCAACACAATGGAGTTAGTGAGAGGCACGCAATGGCCACCACAAAACAAAGCCAGGTAGCTAGCTAGTGGGCCTATAGCTTTATTACTGAAGGAGCAGGGAATTGGGATGGAAGGGTGCAACCACAGCCACACTCAACTAGATTGTTTTTCCATTCTTCCACATTGCTGTTGAGTGAAACTGCAGGCTCTAGTTTTATCTTGTCTTGATTATTGTCCAGACATATGGTCAAGTACTGCAAAGAAATACCTAGTTAAGCTGCAGCTGGCCCAGAACAGAGTGGCAGGTCTTGCTCTTCATTTTAATCAGAGGGCTGACATGCTGACCACACCGCTCATGTTATGTGCGCGAGAGTTGCAAAGTAAATGTACACACCTGTTATTCAATAATTTCATCCAAACTGTTTGCTCGCGTCAACGAGCCTCTGCGTAGTCAGGCGCTAAAATAGAACTTGGTTCTACTTTTGACACTTCACACGCTGCAAGTCCCACCTCTCCCATCTCCTCATTGGATTTTAGTAGCATATACCCACGTGGGTGATTGAAAGCTGAACTGAGGTCCACACTCCAGTCCAGTTGGTGGTGGAAATGCACCTTAAAGTTAGTTGCCAACCGCCATATAAAGTCCACAGAAGAAGAAGAAGAAGAAGAAGAAGAAGAAGAAGATGACTGAAGGAGGATATATTACTAGAAACTAACTAGGTTTCCCCTTTTATCTGTGGATTAATTATGCCTGCCCATACCATAACTACACCGCCATCATGGGGGACTCTGTTCACAATGTTGACATCAGCAAACCGCTCACCCACACAACGTCATACAAGTGGTCTGCGGTTGTGAGGCCGGTTGGACGTACTGCCAAATTCTCTAAAACAACATTGGAGGCAGCTTATGGTAGAGAAATGAACATTTAATTATCTGGCAACATCTCTGGTGGACACAATTGGACGCTCCCTCAGAATTTGAGACATCTGTGGCATTGTGTTGTGTGACAAAACTGCACATTTTAGAGTGGCCTTTTATTGTCCCCAGCACAAGGTGCACCTGTTATGCTTCTTGATATGCCACACCTATCAGGTGGATGGATTATCTTCAGCTGATGAATCATGGTGTCACGGTGTGCGCTACTGGGGTGAAATCAAGTGCAGGAGAGCGGAAGGTGTCGTAAAGGCGCACACTTTAATGGCATAGGAAAAACAAAAGGAAGGAACGCAACAATGCGCCAACTATCCTAGGCCACTACAATAAAGTGTCTGGCGCTACGACAAACACAGTCCAACAAAGTTACAAAATACAAATACGGGTGAACAAACGTTACCCGGAGAAACGAGCCTGGTTCTACACACACACGTTACAATGAATAATTCCACACAACGACATGACATAATTCACAGGAATAAATACCTGCCGCAATCACTGGAATACAAACCAGGTGCGAGGTGAACAAGACAAAAGCAAAGGAACAAATATATAACTGAGCGGCGATGGCTAGAAAGCCGGTGACGTCGACCGCCGAACGCCGCTCGAACAAGGAGAGGAGGCGACTTCGGTGGAAGTCGTGACACATGGGACCAACACTTTACATGTTGCATTTATATTTTTGTTCAGTGTAGGTTATGGTTAAACAACTGTAGCCCATAAGTATGGGGAAAGAAATATTAAAATTATGGCGATGTTGATGATTATAATGACAAAAATAATTATAGTGATATTGATGATGACTGCAATAATGTTGGTGGTGATGATTTTGAGTCTGTGTGTCATTGTGTTTGTCTGTTCAGTTGGTAGTAATGTTGATGAATAGTGGTTGCCCCTAGGAACCCCAAAATCAACACCACTCACCCTCCTGCTGACATATGGCCAATCATCTAAAGCACCGTGAGATACCTTTATGTGTATGAACAGGAATGTTCTGTGTATGTGTGTGTGTGTCCATCCGCCCGTCCGTCCGTTTGTCTGTGTATACCGGTATGTTTGAATCTGTATTTGTATATGACCACATGCTAGCTGGCCATTGCTGTAAAGCCCAGTGGGATGGCTTTATATACTATGGACCCAGGGGGTCATTGGAGTGTGGAGAGGTGTGCTGTGATAACACACTCACGCTCTACATGGAAAGACAGAGAGCCATTCACTTTGTGTCCATGACAGCAAGATAAACAGAGAGAATGAATGAGAGGGAGAGGGAAAGAGAGAGAGATGGAAAAAGTAACAGAAAAGGGGGAAAATAATAATGGAAGAGACTCAAAAAAGAAGGAGAGAGCAAGAAAGGGTGATGAATATAACAACTAACAATAAAGGGAAGAATGTTATAATGAGTTTATAATAAATAAGTACTGTGAAGAGAGAGGACGGAGCAGTCAGAAGAACGTTATAATGAGTCTATAATAAATAAGTACTGTGAAGAGAGAGGACGGAGCAGTCAGAAG
>QNTS01001066.1:162545-234410 GCA_003317085.1 Hucho hucho | reverse complement strand
GTTTACTCTGGAGTCCAGTAAATGCCAAATTAAAACACTTCTGTGAAAATAGTTAGTTATTTCCACATGCATAGCTGCTCACCAAGGCGTGAGCCTGTTCTTTGGTGCTTCGCTTCAGAGCAGCAGTCCTCAGCAGTCCTCACTCCTCATGGTGCTGTCACGATCGTGGCCAGAGCCTCGGGGTGAAGATCTATTCAGGTTTAGGATGAATCTCAATAAGCTAAAGTGGCAGCCTTTCCTCATCACCTCCCTTTCATTTACACTGAATCTATGGACAGGATTGGTGAAAACTACTGTACACCAGGTATTTTCTTGCACCTGTCATGCACTTTCACTACAGTGCCGAGAAATAAGACGAGGAGAGGAAGCCACTTTAGACAATTGAGATGCACAGAGTAGCTAAAGAGAAGTTCAGAAGAAGGAAAGGAGTTGAGGAGAGAAGGCCACTTTAGACTATTGAGATGTACCCTTGACTCTAGAGGGGGAGAAGGCCTTTGTTGTGGGACTGGAGAGTTGCCTCAGTGATGATGGAACACAACAAGCCACTAATGCAGACTGATTTCCTGCTATCAACACTAGGCTGCTATTCATCACAGTTATTACACTGCTAAAGTATTGCAGTTGGTGAGGTTTCATTTAATCTAATCAAATCCTGTAGCCTACCGACTTACTTACATATTAGCTAGATTGCATCTGGTTTTCCTTGTTTCATCTTTTGCTCCGGTACACCAACATAATACCAGCTGATCTTACAGCCTACACTCCTTGAAAAAAGGGTACCAAAAGGGTTCTTTGGCTGTCTCCATAGGAGAAACATTTTCAGTTCCAGGTAGAACCTTTTTTTGGTTCCAGCTGGAACCTTTTTGGGTTCCATGTCGAACCCTCTGTGAAAAGGGTTCTATATGGAACCCAAAAAGGTTCTAACTGGAACCAAAAGGGTTGTACCTGGAATTGAAAAGGGTTCTCCAACAGTTGTCCTATGGGGACAGCCAAATAACCCTTTTAGGTTGTAAATTAAGAGTGTAATCATAAAGTCTGGGATATTATAATATAGCAATATATGTCCCATACTCTAATACACTACTGTAGGATATAGTGAGACTTCATTTCACAGAGAGGCCCCTGGTTTAAAGGCTGTTCTGGCAAGGGAAGAGATCAGACAGGACTATGATAGGTGGCAGCTGCTTACAGTCACATCAAGGTGATACCCTTGTTCACAAGGTGATACCCTCTGTGCATGTGTGTGTGGGAGAGAAAGAGAGAGAGAGGCGTGGAGAGAGAGCAGGAGGGATTGAGAGAGAGATGTGGAGAGCAGTGACGTGTCCAGGGGGTGGCCTGAGTGGCCACGCCCCCCACCTAAAATTTGATTGGCCACCTCTGAAATGGTCACCTCTGAAAATATTGATAGTTTTGACGAAGACCCACACCGACAGCAAGACTCATCCATCTCACCAGAGAAAGCATTTCGCTACACCCGCAATAACATCTGCTAAACATGCGTATGTTACCAATAAAATTGTATTTGATTTTGAAACAGTGCCTCTAGGTCTTAGTGTGTGTACTCCATGTATATGATGCTGTCTGGCCAAAAATAGTATGACAGGTCATATTCCTTTTGGCCAGACAGCATCAGATACAAGGGCTACAGATACTATGACAGAGGAGAGCTGTTTGTCTCGCTCGGATGCTTTCTCTGGTGAAATAGATTCAGCTTCTTGTGAACTGGTCGAAAATGATGAAACACGGATAGACAAGAATGATAAATAATATGTTTTTCCCTTTTTTTATTGTTACATTTTTTGGGGAATCCTGGCTTCCCTTGGCGTCCATGAATACGTGCCACTTTGTAGGCTGAATTTCATTACACTTATGGTGTTGGTAATAGATGTCCCTGACCATTCAAATGGCGTGTGCATGGTGCACTGGTCGGTTGCTGGACTTATTTTGGCGTAGACTAATGTGCGCAGGTGACCTACTTAACCTGCTTTTTTAAGTGACCTCAATTACCTCGACTAACCGGTGCCCCCGCACATTGACTCTGTACCAGTACCCCCTGTATATAGCCTTGCATGTTATTTTACTGCTGCTGTTTAATTATTTGTTACTTTTATTTTCTATTTTCTATTTTTTACTTATCTATTAACTGCTGTATGCTAATAGCCTTATATTTGAATGCAAACACTGTAACAATACTTTAGGAATTTATTTATGATTTATTTGAACAGGGAAATGTACCTAAGCTGAAGTATTTAATGCGTTGAAAAAATCCACCTTGCATCGATTAAGGTTAAAAAATGTATGGCCCCACTAAACTGGGTCTGTGCCCCATCTTGGCCACCTCATTCAAAATATTCTGGACATGCCACTGGTGGGGAGAGAGAGGGGGAGAGAGAGAGAGAGAGAGAGAGAGAGAGAGAGAGAGAGAGAGAGAGAGAGAGAGAGAGAGAGAGAGAGAGAGAGAGAGAGAGAGAGAGAGAGAGAATCGGGTAGTCCACTTTGGTTTTATTGACCTACCACTGGTCGATGTCAACATTTTTAGAACTGTCATGCGCCCCTCCCACTGTCTCTGCATAATCTCTCATATCCCATGCATGCTGACCGGGCGGTTTCCGTCAAAGTGCGCTAGATGCGCGTCACGGCGTGCAAACCCCATTATGTACCTATTAATACCCATTAAGAGGCTATCAATGGGTTCAATGGGGATGGGGCAGCCAACAACACCCTTTACTTTCACTGTGAAAATGGAGATCACATTAATGTTCCTGCATTACAAATTCAGAATTCAGTTGAATGAAATGTCAGTCAGGTGTTTAGATCTAAGGATACTGTGGAAGCCTGTTGTGTGGTAGAGGCTAGATTACAATTACAATACAATTTGAGGGATTTGATGCTGGTGTGTGTGTGTGTCTGTGTGTGTGTGTGTGTGTGTGTGTGTGTGTGTGTGTGTGTGTGTGTGTGTGTGTGTGTGTGTGTGTGTGTGTGTGTGTGTGTGTGTGTGTGTGTGTGTGTGTGTGTGTGTGTGTCATATGAGCAGCTGCAGTAATGATAGCGGCTATGTAATGGACAGAAGGAAGCATCATCATCTTACGCGAGAGGGGGGTGAGGATGGACCTGCAGAGGTGAAAGTAGAGGATTTTTACTAGGCTTCTACTACTACAGCTACACCTAACCACTCTGTTCTAACTTCGAGCCTTTCAATGTAGAAGGGAACTCTTTCTCTCACGAACACTCACACACAAACACCACATTGAGCGCGTTGTCAGAGACGACAGCATATAAATTCCACCCGGTATCCTACATGCGTGCACAAAGCTGTAGCTGTGGTACGCCGGGAGCTTGGTTCGCTTCGTTGTATGGGGACTCACTGCATATCCAAAAGGCTGAGCCAGTCCCCTGACAAACAGACTAATTCATTTGAATTAGTTCATGGATTTAATCATCACCGATGTCACGAGATACGTAACGGATACGTGGATAAATATTACAGGCACCGAGAGTTTACACCGCGACATTCTCGGCAACGACTCGCTATATTAAACCGGTGCCTCCGTAACGAGACCGAGGGAGAACAGCAGTTATTTCAGTGCGGCTATCGTGCCATTTCGATATACCATGGTTCCAGGATTTGAATAGGTAGGCTATCGTAAGGATACCCACTGGGAGTCATTAGAACATAAAGCGCTCCTTCAATTTTCTACGCCTGCTTCGCGGCAGCAGGTTGGGATAATAGCCACCCACCACCACCAGGATTGCACAAGTCTCCCATTCACATGGGCGAAGGCAGGGCTCGGTTCTGCTTTGGTTGGACCCGGGCTCGCTGTCAAGAACAAGACAAAGGTGTGTCGGATCCTGGGAGGGAACCGGAAACGCGCGAGAGATGGGCCGAACTGTTCGACCAACTGGACCTAAATAAAGACGGTAAAGTCGACATCAACGAGCTGAGGATAGGACTCGCTGCCCGCGGTTTACTTCGCAGTGACGCGGAGGAGGTGAGAGGAATAGTGATGCTGGGGGTATTCCCAATAGACATGTGCATCCCTTGAATTATAGCCTGCATGGCACATTAACTGTGTGTGTGTGTGTCTATATGTGTGTTTGTTCTTGGCTGAGTAAGGAGTAAGAAGATTATGTCCTGTCTGATCAAACAGATACAGTATGTATGACATAGGCCAGGGGTTCCTAAACTATTTTTTTTTCTGATAGCAAATTCACCAAGGACCCCCTCAAAATCAGAACACAACTCAGACTTTAGAGTGAGATAATACAAAAAATCATACAAGAAGTTTCATGACTGCTGCAGTGCATGGCCAGACTAACCAATACCTCAGCCATGGAAAGTAACATTTAAACAACATTTTTATGGAATACAATAAGTATTTAGTTGAAAACTGGATCATTGATGGAGTACTGTGGATCCCTGTGAGCCTCCCAGGCCCTGTTGTGCGTCTAAGGGTATATTGTAGATGAATAATATTACATTGTATTGTATTGCACCAACTTCTTCCACAGACCCCTTGGTCAAATCTGTGTAAATTTGTGTAATCTGTTGTTGTGACAACTGTTCTACATTTCTTAACATTTAAACAACACTTTGTTTAAACAACACATTTAACAACACATTTAAACAACAGTTTTTCCGTACAAGGTCCCGAACAGTGAAAATAATGTTTTTCATAAAATTTGATGATATTTGGATGAAACTAGTGAAAAATTACGTTGATCATAAAGTTACTGGTCCCCTGCCCCATGTCAAACGCTTGAAATCAGGCATTACTTCCGTCTTTATTTAATTAGGCAAGTCAGTCTTATTTAATTGACGGCCTACGGGGGAACAGTTCAGGAGCAGAACGAAAGATTTTTACCTTGTCAACTCGGGGATTCGATACAGCAACCTTTACGGTTACTGGCCTAACGCTTTAACCACTAGGCTACCTGCCGCCCCTATGCAACGTCAGTAGGGACGTAAATGTTATACACTAATAGTAGAGTCTTATAATCTTAACTCATGTAAATATGTAACGCCTTAAAACCGTCATCACTTGTGCGCATTATACTGCTTTGTTTACAAACCATAAAATAGCTCGAATAGAACGTGGCAGAACAATACTGGTAACTAAACTTTTCATCTGTGTTGTAACTTATAGCTAGCAAGCTACTTACCATCATGCCGGAAAAAACACACTGTGTTGTGTCTGGATGCCATTGTGATAATTTAACATTACACTATTTTCTGAAGAATGAAGACATCGGAAAGCAGTGGCTGCTTTTCATTTCGGGTGGACAGGATCATAAGACCCGTGTGCAGTGCACATTTCTAGCGAAGTTGCTTTATTCATTGGGGAGAACATTTGATGGGTCTTGCCAGGAAGCTAATCCTGAAGATGGATGCTGAACCATCATTGACAGTGGATCAGTTTATCTTGCAAGCACTGACCATAATGTAAGTATGAGTCTGACACGGTGGCTGTAACTGTGGCTACTTTGACGGTATATTTTCTGCAACACAGCTGATAGTCACTATATGGTTTTTGTTCTTCCATCCCTAAGCCCCCTACATTGAGTCGGAGAACTGACAGCACACAGCTGATACGAAGGAATGTTGTCCACAAAAGGAGTTCTGGTGTGTATAGTATTTGTAATTTACCCCTGAAAATTATATTCTGCCATTCAATTATGTGGGTTGTTGTCTTATATTTGCTGTAGCTTGTGTCATTGGGGCTCTAATGATATACATTTTAGAAAATTCAACATCTATTGCACATCTTTCCAGGCAACCATCGCAGCAGGAATGCCATGATACAACATCAGCTTTCCCAAGGCAAAGGGGGATATGCTGTAAAGCCTGTGAAGACAGAAAAGAGAAAGGGGAGTATGCTGTAAAGCCTGTGAAGATAGACCAAAGAAGGGGGTATATGCTGTGAAGCCTGTGAAGACAGACCCAACAACACTGTAAGTCATAATTATTAATTTGAAATCAATTAATTCCAAATACAAACATTGAAAAGTTCACCAAATATTGCATATTTCAAAATGAGTACTTCAAAACACCAGAAAACACATTGTAGAATGACTAGATCACTACATCAAGAAATTGATAACGGCATAACTCAGAACAGTAAATAAAATGAAGTTAATTTCACTACCCATTTAACAAACATTTCCCTTTTCAAAACCCTGACAGGCTACGTAGACAGGCTCCTGGATCTCCTCTTCAACAAGTTCTCCCTTGATCCAGTGCCCGTATGTGGGGAAAATGTTAGAGCTGTCCATCCCAGAACCCCTGTCTGCCCAGTGTGAGAGGCCTGACAAGGAGGAGGCCATACCTGGATTTGTTTCCAGCTTCAATCTTCGGGGTGACTGAAGCCAAGTGGGTGACTAAAGCCTGCTTGATTGAAGCGGGGTACATGGGTCCCCCTCCTCTCCCGATCCCGTCAATCTCTGTAGTTAGTTGCATTTCCCAAAGCCTAAGTAATTTACTTTTACGTGATATATCACATTCTGTTTCTTTTATATCGTTTTTTTCTAACATTTGGACGGGAGATGAGAGTTACAAATTGTACGACTCAATGGGATCCTGTACACTGTAGGGCAACCGGGTGCCTATATTGCGGCTTATGGCTCTATTTAAATTTTTTATGTCAAATGATGTCTCACCATTATTTCTCACCTTTATTTCTCATGAATGTTCATGTTGATCAATATTTCAGATATGCTTGCCTAATGTAAATGAACAAATAAATGTCTGATCAATACATACAATTCTGAACATATTGTCATTTATAATGCTAATGCAGTAATGTCCAGTACACTTATTGTATGCTGTTTTCATGTACATTCCCTTATGTCTAAGGTGACTCAGACTTGACTAATTCTGGTGAAGAAGTGGATCAGTGAACAGTATTCTGTAATTAGTTACACAACAATAGAAATGCAATTGTGTATTGCTGCTGTTTGACTGATATCTAACAGTCCATGATCAGCTCTGTTGAGAACATTCTGCAGAGAAAATGGGATGAGGAATACTATTTAAGCTCGGAATGACATGTGACCCATTGTTTACCTGGTCATCATTGACATGTGGCCCATTGTTTACCTTGTTACCTGGCAACGACCACAAGGGTGTTTCAAAGAGCTGTCAGTCAAGGTGAGCTCATGAATATAAGCTCCCCGCCCACTCAGCCTGTTCTTTCAGGCTTCCTGATAGTTAGAGATGAGAGAGGGTACAATTTCTTGCTTTCTGAGCATTTTAATAGTGTAAAAATATTATGGGTGATGTTTTGGTCATTCAAAGGCAATTTTTACTTGGTAAATAGGATGACTATGCGGGACTTTTAAAACAATAAGAAAAAATAATACAATTCCACATGCACAATGCGGAATAGGGTCCTATTGTGTATGGTGGTCCTATAGATCCGGTAAAGAGGTCAATCGAACTTGAACAAAACAATGGAATTGCCATGGAAACACGTGGGGGAAAGGGCTCCTCATTGCCCCCAGCAAAATTAGCCTACATTTAGGCTATTGTTTTCATGTGTATTTCACACTGCTTAGACTTAATGTAAATCAGTCTGGCGCATTTGACATTTTCAGTGCATCATATGTTTGCTTTTGTTGAGGTAAAAATCGGAGTATAATACTTCTTTAGATGTCAACCTCAACACAATGCTAAATTGTAATTATTTCGCCTCTATGGCCTATTTATTGCCTTACCTCCCTACTACATTTGCACACACTGTACATATATTTTTCTATTGTGTTATTGACTGTACGTTTGTTTTTCCCATGTCTAACTCTGTTGTTTTTGTTGCACTGCTTTGCTTCATCTTGGCCAGGTGCAGTTGTAAATGAGAACGTGTTCTCATCTGGCCTACCTGGTTAAATAAAGGTGAAATGTTTTTTTTTTTATGTCATCGTCACCAATTAACTGCATTATACTGCACAATATCCACTTTGTTAGATCAGATTTACTGAATGTGCACCAATCTGGTCAATGGAAGGTCTGCGTTCCATTGACTCCTTTACCGCATCTATTGCGTATGACCGCTAGGGGGCAATGACGTTCTATCTACCGCAGTCATAGGCCAAATCTCAAACAGAACACTTGGGCCCTAAACCCTTTATCGAGTGGCCACTTGCTGTTGTGATCGATAGAGATCACTCGAGTCTGCAAGTGTTTTGGCCAAAATGAGCATTGAGACGTTGCACACTCGACATCTCAACTGACACTTAACAATATTCCTAAATTCTAAATCCATTCGCAAGCATTGTCAACCTGTCTTGTGCATGACTCACTCGCTATGAAACATGGGGACTGGGACAGACGCATGCTCTGATAGATAGTGAAAAAGTTGTACAAACAAAACAACATCTCTATACTCTTGCACAAAATATGTGCAAGTATATCGTCGCTAGTGATTTCATCAGCTGATTTAGCTTGTTGTAGCCTGCTTGCTGCTCGCTAACTTCACTGACAAACACAGGGATTGAATGTTAGCTAGCTAGCTAAGGATGTTGGGAACTGCACTGATAAACACTGTGTAGCTTGTCACTTATTTACGATAGTTTCACAGATTGCTGATGAAGTTGTAGACATGTTCCCAGCAGTCAGTCCGTACTTCAGAATGTTTCCAAAGCACCAATCGCAATGTTGTAACATTGGGTCAGCTAAAAGCACAGCGCACCAGCAGACTCAATAAGGGCAGAGCAGATGTCGCTTGCCTTTCTCTGCCATTTTTCCAACTTGATGACTACCTGTTAGTGGTAGTTTTGTAATAATTTGAAATATGTATATATCCTACTAACATTACAGAATTGTTGCGTTAGGTACAGTATTTGAACAACATTTATTTTTCCCTTTATGATGATGATCGGGACCTGTTAGTGGTAGTTTTGTAATAACAGCACTGTGATAAAAAAAAAAAATTTTTTTTCAGTATGGGATAATATATATATATATATATATATTAAAACATGATGTAAAAAAAATGGTTGATCTTGTCGCGGACCCCTTCAGTACCTAGTGGACTCCAGTTTGAGAAGCACTGACATAGGCAACTGTGTAGTTCCTGTGTTTACTGTAAACAAGTATATTTGTTTATAGCCACTAGTACATTGAACAGGAACTATAACCTGCTTCACTTATTCAGAGTGCATAGGCCTCTCATATCAAGTCTTCAACTGCCTGAGCTATGAGCTATGGTCCAGTCTAGCCGGTGTCTCAGTGCTCTATTTTGGCCCTGTGATGTCACAGGAGAAGCAGGCAGAGAGTTCTACAGGCAGTGAGAGGCATTTTACAACAGATATTAAAAGAGTTCCTTGGAAGAGAGTGCTCATTCAAATGTATTTATAAAGCCCTTTTAACATCAGCAGTTGTCACAAAGTGCTATACAGAAACCCAGCCTAAAACCCCAAAGAGAAAGCAATGCAGATGTAGAAGCATGGTGGCTAGGAAAAACTCCTTATGAAGGCAGGAACCTACATTAGGAGGAAACAAAGAGAGGAACCAGGCTCTGAGGGGTTTCCAATCCTCTTCTGGCTTTGCCTGGTGGAGATTATAAGAGTACATGACCATTAAGGCCAGATTGTTCTCGAAGATATTCAAACGTTCACAGATGACCAGCAGGGTCAAATAATAATCACAGTTGTTATAGAGGGTGCAACAGGTCAGCACCTCAGGCATAAATGTCAGTTGGCTTTTCATAGCAGAGCATTTAGAGGTTGAGAGAGAGAGGTCGAGGGGGGCAGGGGGTAGGGGGAGGGAGACGAATCAGCAGGTCCGGGACAAGGTAGCACGTCCAGTGAATAGGTCAGGTTTCCATAGCCACAGGCGTAACAGCAGAAATTGGATCAGCAGCACTGGATCAGTGCTCCGTTACCCAGACATCTGGGACCTATTTCAAAACTCCACTGCTCTCTCTAACTCAAAACAACACAACATTAACCAGAGCTATTTTCACACATCCCTCCAACTCAAGTTGCTTGTCACCAGTGCTATCTGAAAACTCTGTCGCTTCAACACAATACTGATTCCATGCTTTTCTGATCTGCTTGTCCCAGTACATGACAGGAAAGCAACACTTTCCTGGATGAATATTTTAAAGGTATGACTGTAACACAAACCTGGTGCAGCCCTGACCCGCCTGACCTTAATATCAGTGTCTGGCGCACGCACACACGCACGCACACACACACACACACACACACACACACACACACACACACACACACACACACACACACACACACACACACACACACACACACACACACACACACACACACACACACACATCTTAACCTCAGTCTTCAAATCAAATTTTATTTGTCACATGCTTTGTAAACAACAGGTGTAGACTAACTGTGAAATGCTTAGTTACAGGTCCTTTTCCAACAATGCAGAGAGAAAGAAAAAGTAGTAATAAATACACAATGAGTAATGATAACTTGGCTATGTACATGGGGTACCAGTACAGAGTCGATATACAGGGGTACGAGGTAATTGAGGTAGATGTGGACATATAACCAGGAATAAAGTGACAGATAATAAACAGTAGCAACAGCGTATGTGATGTGACACAGAAAGTTAGTGCAAAAAGGGTCAATGCAGATTGTTAAATAGTTAATCAAATAGCTACCCGGACTAACTATTTATGGCTTGTGGGTAGAAGCTGTTCAGGGTCCTGTTGGTTCCAGACTTGGTGCATCAGTACCACTTTCCATGCGGTAGCAGAGACGGTTGGCTGGAGTCTTTCTTTTACAGCCCTCCTCTGACACCGCCGGGTATAGAGGTCCTGGATGGCAGGGAGCACGGCCCCAGTGATGTACTGGGCCATTCGCACTACCTTCTGTAGCGCCTTGCGGTCAGTTGCTGAGCAGTTGCCATACCAAGTGGTGATACAGCCAGTCAATATGCTCTAAGTGGTGCAGCTGTAGAAGCTTTTGAGGATCTGACAGCCCATGCCAAATCTTTTCAGCCTCCTGAGGGGGAAGAGGCGTAGTAGAGCCCTCTTCATGGCTGTGTTGGTGTGTGTGGACCATGATAGATCCTTTGTGACGTGGATACCGAGGAACTTGCAGCTTTCGACTCGCTCCACTACAGCCCTGTCGATGTGAAAGGCGCGTGCTTGGCCCTCCGTTTACCGTAGCCCACGATCAGCTCCTTTGTCTTGCTGACATTGAGGGAGAGGTTGTTGTCCTGGCACCACTCTGCCTGGTCTCTGACTTCCTCCCTATAGGCTGTCTCATCATCGTTGGGGATCAGGTGTTGGGGATCACCTTCATGTCGTCGCCAAACTTAATGAGGGTGTGGGAGTCGAGGTGGACATGCAGTCGTGGGGGAACAGGGAGTGGCGGATGTGTTGTTGCCTACCCTCACCACCTGGGGGTGGCCCTTCAGGAAGTCCAGGATCCAGTTGCAGAGACAGGTGTTCAGTCCCAGGGTCCTTAGCATAGTGATGAGCTTGGAGTGCACTATTGTGTTGAAGGCTGAGCTGTAGTCAATTTATAGCATTCTCACATAGGCTTTCTTCCTGACCGGGTGGTAAAGGGCAGTGTGGAGTGCAATAGAGACTGCCTGAGCTGTGGATCTGTTGGGGCGGTATACGGATTGGAGTGGGTCCAAGGTGTCTGGGATGATGGTGTTGATGTGAAACATGACCAGCCTTTCAAAGCATTTTATGGCTTCAGATGTGAGTGCTACGGAGCGATAGTAATTTAGACAGGTTACAATGGCGTTCCTGGGCACAGGGACTATGGGGGTCCACTTGAAACATGTAGGTATTACAGATTGGGTCAGGGAGAAGTTGAAAATGTCAGCTGGTCAGCCCATGCTCTGACTTTGTGTCCTGGTAATCCGTCTGGCCCTGCGGCCTTGCGAATGTTAACCTGTTCGAAGGTCTTACTCACATCGGCTACAGAGAGTGGGATCACACAGTCGTCCGGAACAGCTGGTACACTCATGCATAGTTCAGTGTTGCTTGCCTTGAAGCGAGCATAGTTAGCTAGTCTGGTAGGCTTGCGTCACTGGGTTTTGTACTAGGATTCAAATTTATCCCGACCAGAAGCCATGGATTACAGTCAACATCTGCACTGAGCTAAAGGCTAGAGCTGCCACTTTCAAGGAGCGGGACACTAATCATGACGCTTATAAGAAATCCCGCTACGCCCTCCGATGAACCATCAAACAGGCAAGGCGTCAAAACAGGACTATGTACTTGGGGCGGTAGGTAGCCTAGTGGTTAGAGTAACCAAAAGGTTGCAAAAATCCCTGAACTGACAATGTAAAAATCTGTCGTTCTTCCCCTGAACAAGGCAGTTAACCCACTGTTCCTAGGCTGTCATTGAAAATAAGAATTTGTTCTTAACTGACTTGCCTAGTAAAATAAAGGTTAAAAAAAAACTTATGGTCACTGTGGGGAAAATGTTGTTGATGCACTCATTAATGAAGTCGGTGACTGATGTGGTAAACTCCTCAATGCCATCAAATGAATCTCAGGACATAATTCAGTCTGTGCTAGTGAAACAGGCCTGTAGCTTAAACTGTTATCACCAGGGATGTGGGATACTACTGCGCACCTGCACAATGTCATGAGTTCAACTCAGCCTGGCTGGATTTATGACTACTGAAGTCATCCCTTTTGCAGGACATTTTCCATTCAGTCCAGATAATATGGTTATGATAGTAGTTGACGATTAGGGATTTCTCTTCACATAAAATTCTATACACCTTGCATCTGTGGTGTCAAAAACCGATTAGAAAAGTCCCCACAGAGCCCAGTAGAGCCACATAGCCCAGTAGAGCCAGAGAGCCTCGCCGGATTCAAGGGGTGTTTCTCAAAATGCATACTACCGTGCTCTGAGCACGTAAATTGGAGCACGGGAGGGTCAGAGTATAGGTCAAAATCAAAGTATGCGAAACGAAGCACAGAGGTCACTTCTCGAATACGTACTCTGTTTGTACATCATTTGAAGTATGCATCGATGCAAGCTTCAATGCAAAGTATGCACAGAAATATGATGCAACCACATAAGAAATGATGCAACATTTCTTGAAATCAATGGCAGCAATTATTTGAGCTAAAGTGAGAGAAAATAAATAGGAACATTTTGTAATTATATTATGGCCCAAATATATTTTGGCTGGTAAAAACATTTGAGTGGCTGGTAGATTTTTCCATCTACAACTGACCCTTTCCTACCACACCGACTGGACTTTCATGGCCGGCAGTGGCACATACAGGGCCTTCAGAAAGTATTCACAACCCTTGACTTTTTCCACATTTTGTTGTGTTACAGCCTGAATTTAAAATGGATGAAATTGAGATTTTGTGTCACTGACCTACACACAATACCCCATAATGTCAAAGTGGAATTATGTTCTTCGAAATTTTTACCAATTACTTAAAAATGAAAAAATTCAGGAGTAAAAATGTGCCTTACAAGTCACATAATAAGTTGCATGGACTTACTCTGTATGCAAAAATAGTGTTTAACATGATTTTGGAATGATTACCTCATCTCTATACCCCACACACACAATTATCTCTAAGGTCCCTCAGTCGAGCAGTGAATTTCAAACATTGATTCAACCACAAGACCCGGGAGGTTTTCCAATGCCTCGCAAAGAAGGGCACCTATTGGTAGATGGGTAAAAAAAAGCAGACATTGAATAACCCTTTGTGCATGGTGAAGTTATTAATTACACTTTCGATGGTGTATCAATACACACAGTCACTACAATGATACAGGCGTCCTTCCTAACTTAGTTGCCGAGAGGAAGGAAACCGCTCAGGGATTTCACCATGAGGCAAACGGTGATTTAAAAAAAGTTACAGAGTTTAATGGCTGTGACAGGTGTAAACTGAGGATGGATCAACAACATTGTAGTTACTCTACAATACTAACCTAAATGACAGAGTGAAAAGAAGGAAGCCTGTACAGAATAAAATATAACAAAACATGCATCCTTTTTGAAATAAGGCACTAAAGTAAAACTGAAAAGAAATTGGCAAAGAAATCAACTTTATGCCCTGAATTCCAAGCATTAGGTTTGGGACAAATCCAACACAACACATAACTGAGTACCACTCTTCACATTTTCAAGCATGGTGGTGGCTGCATCATGTTATGGGAATGCTTGTCATCGGCAAGGACTAGGGAGTTCTTTAGGATAAAATGAAACGGAATAGAGCCCTCACAAATACACATCGACTGGGATATTCTGTAATGATGTCAGTGATCACTATGCAATTGCTTGTGTTAGAAATACAAAAATTCCCAAAGCCAAAGACATTTTAGAGAGTTTGATGAGCAAGCGTTCTTACATGACCTGTACCATAATATTGACAGAGTAAGTCTGATTCCCGATGTTGACACTGCCTGGGACTATTTTTATATGAAATTTGTGTTGATTTATGATAAGCATGCCCCTGTGAAGAAGTTTAGAATCAGTGGAAGGGACAATCCCTGGTTTTCAGATAACTTGGCAGAATTAATTAGAAAGAGAAATATCTCTGGGGCTCAAGCTAGACATACAAATGCTCCTGTTGACTGGGCTTCCTTCAGAGTGCTAAGAAACAAATGCACAGGATTTATCAGGAAGTCCAAATCAGATTACTATTTAAATGCAGTCACAGAGAACCTAAACAACCCTACCAAGTTCTGGAAACTAATCAAATCAGTGTCAGGTTCTAATGTATCCTCTGGCCTTCCTGACCATTTACTGATGGATTCTAATGAAGTGAAGGATAAAGGCCATATTGTAGGGTTTTTTAACAAGCACTTCATATCTGCTGGTTCAGTTTTTGATAATGGTGGGGCCCAGGACTCGAATTCCATTTTAGCTCCTGTGTTGTTCTCAAATTGTATTAATGATTTGGGAAATGGGATGCAACCAGCAAAGTTACATCTATATGCAGATGATACAGTTATATATTAATGTGCTCCTTCTCTGGTTCAGGCTGTTGAAGAGCTCCAGACTGCTTTTCAGTCACTGCAGGCCTCCCTTTATGGTCTCAAACTGGTCTTGAATGTACAAAAATCTAATTTCATGACCTTTACCAGAGCTAGAACTCTGCCAGAGAACATTAGCATTGTTACATCTGGTGGCTTACCCATTGAAAAAGTGTAATCCTACAAATACCTAGGTATTTGGTTGGATGACAAGTTGTCCTTTAAAGTTCATGTGGATAATCTTGTGACAAAGCTTAAATTGAAATTGGGTTTTTATTTTCATAATAAGGCTTGCTTCCCGCTTATGGCTAGAAAGAAGCTTGTTCAGGCCACTTTTCTCTCTGTAATTGATTATGGTGACTTGTTGTATATGCATGCAACCTCCTCCGTCTACAGAGACTGGACTCTGTTTATCATGCAACCTTGCGCTTTATTACAAATGCCAAGTCACTCATCCACCATTGCACATTGTACCAAATGGTAGGTTGGACCTCACTTTATATGCGCAGAAAGATACATTTGTATGTGTTCATCTACAAAGCCCTTTTGGGTAAACTCCCTCTTTACCTCTGTAGTCTGGTCTCCTTCACCACCAGCAGTTACCATACCCGGTCTGCTAGGTGGTTGCTACTTAAAGTCCCCAGGACATTCACAGTATTAGGCAAGACTGCCTTCTCTTCTTGTGCACTAGACGCATGGAATAATGTACAATCCATGCTTCATCTAGATATGTTAGTGCCACTGAATTAATAAAAAATATTGACGGGAAACTGTTACGAAGGAGTGTAAATGCTTTTTTTAGGCTGGATCATGTTGTTGTATTGTATTGTTGTATGTTTTAATTCTGTAATGTATTGATTGTTGCTGCCTTCTTGGCCAGGTCTCCCTTGAAAAATAGACTCTGGGTCTCAATGGGCTTTTCCTGGTTAAATAAAGGTTAAATAACATTATAAAAAGAGCTAAGCACAGGCAAACTCCTAAAGGAACACCTGGTTCAGTCTACTTTCCAACAGACACTGGGAAGCAAATTCACCTTTCAGCAGGACAATAACCTAAAACACAAAGCCAAATATACACTGGAGTTGCTTATTAAGACAACATTGAATGTTTGTGAGTGGCCCAGTTACAGTTTTGACTTAAAATCGGCTTGAAAATCTATAGCAAATATTGTACAATCCAGGTGTGCAAAGCTCTTCGAGATTTACCCAGAAAGTCTCACAGCTGTAATTGCTGCCAAAGGTGATTCTAACATGCATTGACTCAGGGGTGTTTTTACTTTGTCATTATGGGTTATTGTATGTAGATGGGTGAGAGAAAACAATCAATTTAATCAATTTTGAATTCAGGCTGTAACACAACAAAATAAGTCAAGGGGTATGAATACTTTCTGAAGGCACTGTAGGTGATAGTGCACTTACTTTTAGTAACACTCACACAGAAGCACACAGATAGCACTCCTCAGGTTACATCTAATCAGTAATGTAGGTTAGCATAAAGGAAATTAGCTTAAGAGATCACTCCACCACACTCAGTAGTTTAGTTTAGCATCACTCCTTTCACATAGCATCATCCCTCCCCAGCCATGCAGCAGATTAGCCTAGCATTATCTCCACACTCAAATAGTAGGCTAGTTTAGCTAAGCATCATCACCCACAGCTGTGCTTGTCCTTCAAATCTCCTCTGGGAGTTTTCAGACAACACAGACAATATCTCTAGACCAGAATGGATTTGTCTGGGATGCTTAAATAGACTTTGCTCTGATTATATTTGTGTCATGGAGGAGGGGGCCAATTCAAAGGCATACTTAAAGTTATACTCGTCATGTGTTATACAGACAGCTTCCATCAGCTACACTTAGAGTTACAAGTCAAGCATTTATACCTAACTGAAAGTTGAAATGGTGAGGTGGCAGGATAAGTAGGATAGTCTCATTTGAATTTCATGAGAATATGCAAATCCTCCCCGCTATCTCATTAACAATGTCAAGGATTTTGTGGATTCTTGAACTGCTTATTCATCGGGGATGTATTCATTAAAAATACAAGACGGACAGACTCAGAAAGAACCGGATTATGAAGGATTATGAAGAGGTCAGAGTAGGGGTTCTCTCCCTCTCGCTCTATACTATTCTCTCACTCTTTCTCCCTTTTGTTCTCACTCTATTCTCTCTTTCTCTCTCTTTCCTTCTTCCTTTCTTCCTCTCCTTGTTTGAGGAAGCACTAGAGAGGATGAATATAGAACAGTTCTGCTGATTGTTTTATGTTTGCAGGTTATGACCTTTTAAAATATAATAATGATAGGCTTTGTTGTCATTTCTCATGCACTCCTTCCTGCTTCTTCCCTTCACTCCCTCCATTTACCTCTCACCCCCTCAAACTATCACCTTACCCTGAATCTCACCCCTGGCCCCAACCCACCCCCCACTTTTTCACCTTGTCACATCCCCCTCAACCTCTCTCTCACCCCCTGTCCCCTACACTGTTTGACCCTTCACCCCCTCCCTATCTGCTATTTTTACCCCTCCTCTCACCCCACCCCTACTCCTGCAGATAGTGCGTGAGAGTGACACCAACCATGATGGCTTGCTGGACTTTGAGGAGTTCTCTCAGTACCTGTGGGCCCATGAGAAGGAACTGCGGCTCATGTTCCACACACTGGACAAAAACCACGACGGTCGGCATGGCCACCTCACTCACACACTCACATGCACACACATTTACATGATACATTTTAGTCATTTAGCAGACATTCTTATCCAGAGCGACTTACGGTTGCATTCACACACACAGAAAATAAGTCTTTAAATAACAATTATAAACTGGGTGGTTCAAGGCCTGAATGCTGATTGGCTGACAGCCGTGGTATATCAGACTGTATACCACGTGTATGACAAAACATGTATTTTTACTGCTCTAATTAAGTTAGTAACCAGTTTAAAATAGCAGTAAGGCACCTCAGGGGTTTGTGGTATATGGCCAATATACCACTGCTAAGGGCTGTATCCAGGCACTCCGCGTTGTGTCGTGCTTAAGAACAGCCCTTAGCCGTGGTATATTGGCCATATACCACACCCCCTCGGGCCTTATTGCTTAAATAATCATGTATTTGAACCCAAGTCTGATCTAAATACACATAAGTAGACACATGTAGGAGGGCCATTTGGATACAATGTCCTTTCACTCGCAAAACACTGTTTAAATTGTTCATACATGCACAGAGAATTCTATGTCACATTGCACTGGTATGGTAATTTATCAGAATGTGTGGTATGACTGCATGAATGGTCTTTAGTATCATACCACATTAATGCATGTAGTTCACAAAGTAGCCACACACACACACACATCACTGTCCTCTAACTGTACTGTATGCCTGTATGTACATATTACATATTGTAGGCACTGATGGGATTCACTGTTAATGCAGGGCGCATTGATGTCGGGGAGATTCAACAATCGCTGCACAACCTGGGACTGGAGGTGTCCACAGAACACGCCATCAAAATACTACAGAGGTGTGTGTTTGTAAGCATGTGTGTGTGTGTGTGTGTGTGTTTGTGTGTGTGTGTGTGTGTGTATGTTGACACTGCTCTGTGTGTTCTCTCAGTATGGACAGGGACGGCACCATGACTATCAATTGGAATGAGTGGCGAGATCACTTCCTGTTTAACCCTCTTCACAACATGGAGGGCATCGCCCACTACTGGAAACACTCTCTGGTCAGTCAGTGCTGCCTATCTATGCCTTCTATCTCTACACTCTCTGGTTTAGATCTTTGCTTGACATGAAGTAGCACAGATAGCATTGCATGGAATTTTCAATTATTGATGTAATAAAATGTAATTACAGAGTAACTATAGAAACTAATAATTTAGCCAGTATCCTTTCATTACAACTGTGGCCATTTTCTCGATCTATGTTTCTTTAGTTACTCTGTAATTACATTTTATGTTATAGTTTACATTGTTTCTGATGCTTTATCCAGGAATTGTAGTTTGGAAACCTTAGAGAAGGGATCATGTAATATACATTTGGTGAATACAGATAGTTCTGGATGCCAATCAAATTTATTTCACTGACCAGTGTTTCCCTGTGATTTCTCAGATGTTTGACATCGGAGAGCACATGACAGTGCCGCCAGAGTTTTCCCAACAAGAGCGCCAGTCGGGGGTAGTGTGGAGGCAACTGGTTGCCGGGGCGATGGCAGGGGCGGTGTCACGTACAGGAACCGCCCCCCTCGACCGTCTCAAGGTCTTCCTACAGGTGAAGGGTTACTGTTGTGTTTACTACAGGCTCAGAGGTTAGAGGTCAGTGCAGTGCTGATTAGTAGAATTAGGTGTGTTAGAGCAGGGCTGGAACAAAAGCCTGCACATCCAGTAGCTCTCCAGGAGGAGGGTTGGCCACCCCTGATGTACAGAATGTTATTAGAGTTACTGACCCTGCTGTCTCTCTAGGTGCATGGCTCCAGCTCTAGGGGGATCAACCTGTGGACGGGGCTGAGGGGGATGGTCCAGGAGGGGGGTGTACGAGCCCTCTGGAGGGGCAACGGCATTAACGTCCTCAAAATAGCCCCAGAGTCTGCCATCAAGTTCATGGCCTACGAACAGGTGAGGGAAGAGGACTGTACACACCTGTATACAAATTTGGGTGTAAGAGGCCCCAGAGGTTGATTTGGATTTATTATGGACCAATGTAAGGAGAACACTGATACACACATCTGTAAACAAGCTCTGGTGTATGGGGCAGTCATTAGCGAAGCACAGGAATGAAGGAGTCACACACACACACTGAGGTGTGAAATGTTGCTCACACACACACTCTGTTTCTCACCTTGTCAGACACACCCTCACACACCCTGTGTCTCTACGTGTTGTGTCTCTGACTCTCCTCCTCCACCCCAGTGTGACTCACGTATTCCCCCCTCACCCCCATCTCCCCCAATCTACACCTCCCCCTCACTTTGTATCCCTGCCTCTCCCACATCCCACAATCTATCCCCCTCACCCCTTAATCCCTGTATATCCCTGCCTCTCTTCCACCTGCCTGTCTCTCCTCTCCCCCCTGTCTCCCCTCACTCCTCCATCTTAGATCAAGTGGTTGATCCGGGGCAGAAATGAAGCGGGTACTCTGCGGGTGCAGGAGAGGTTCATCGCTGGCTCTCTGGCTGGAGCCACCGCACAGACCATCATCTACCCTATGGAGGTGAGCGAGGGGAGACAGACCGACAGAAAGATAGACAGACGTTTTATTGAATATAGAAACATAGGGCTTTTCTCTGATTTTCCTTCTCTTTCTTGCACACCCTCTCTCTTTCCCCTTTCTCCTCCCTCTCTCCCTCCCCAGGTGCTGAAGACTCGTCTGACCCTGAGGAAGACTGGCCAGTACTCTGGCATTGTAGACTGTGCCCGTCAGATCCTGAGGAAGGAGGGGGTGCGAGCCTTCTACAGGGGCTACGTGCCCAACACACTTGGCATCATACCGTATGCTGGCATAGACCTGGCCGTCTATGAGGTGTGTGTGAGAAAGTGTGTGTGTTTGTGTGTGAGAGAGAGTAGGGCTGTCCCTGAAAAAAAAAAAATCTTGGTTGACCGTTGTCTATAGACCGTCGTCTATGGATTGGTCGACATTTTTAAACGTATATTTTCCAATATATAGACAAACCTTATATGTTTTAATAAAATCAACTATATGCACTGAGCTTGTCTGATGCTTTAAGCGCACTGCTTGATGAAATAATTAAGACACACAAATGACTCAAGAGGGAGCCAGAGATCAAGATAACCGGAAGAAAGAAATCTGTTCTCGACCCTCCTCCTCCCGCTGCTGCTGGCCTAGATTCTGCCGGACTGTGCCATACCCATGGCCTCCGCAATGGATTAGTCCACTGAGACAGGCACGAGTCAGACAAGTGTCTCGTCTGCAATTAAAAAATAAATGTCGACCAAGCAATCGACCAGTCAACTAAATGGGGTCAGCCCTGTGTGTGTGTGTGTCTGCCAGCTGTGTTTGATGTTTTCTGGGAAAGCTAAACCTCATCACTGGCCCTGTCCCTTGTACTCAGGGGAATGCCAGTCAGTACGTATGCTGCTGTTACTGTGCCCCAGCTCTCTTGTAAAAATGACTTTTATGTGTTTAAGTGGACTTTGAGTTTTAATTTTACTAGTCAATGAGCCGTGGTTCTCTCTACTACGTCCTCGTTTTTTTTTACGCAATAAAATATCTGTCAAATTAACAATGTAACCTATCTATCCCTTCTCTTATTCCTCTCTCGTTTCCACTCTCAACCTCTACACCTCCTTTCTCCTCTCTCTTTTCTCTCTGTTTATTTTTTCCTTGTCTCTTTTCTTTCCCCTCCTCTTCTCTCTCTTCCCCTCCCTCTTTCCATCTCAGACTCTGAAGAATGCCTGGCTCCAGCGGTACAATAAGGGCTCTGCTGACCCAGGGGTGTTGGTACTGCTGGGCTGTGGTACTGTGTCTAGTACCTGTGGACAACTGGCCTCCTACCCCCTGGCTCTCATTAGAACACGTATGCAGGCCCAGGGTGAGACTGGTGTACAACTGAACTACAATTCTACCTTCTACCTTACTACATAACATAGATGATATTCAATAGATATAGATTCTATTACATTCTATAACATAATCTATAACAAATGAATTACTACCTACTATATCAACCTATTACCCTATATCTACAGTGCCTTCGGAAAGTATTCAGACCCCTTGACATTTTACAGCCTTATTCTAAAATGGATTTAATAAAAAATAATCTTCAGCAATCCACACACAGTACCCCATAATGGCAAAGCAAAACAGGTTGTTAGACATTTTAGCACATTTATTAAAAATAAAAAAACAGAAATATCTTATTTACATAAGTATTCAGACCCTTTGCTATGAGACTCAAAGTTGAGCTCAGGGGCATCATGTTTCCATTGATCATCCTTGAGATGTTTCTTCAACTTGATTGGAGTCCACCTGTGGTAAATTCAATTGATTGGACATGATTTGGAAAGGCACACACCTGTCTATATAAGGTCCCACAGTTGACAGTGATGTCAGAGCAAAAACCAAGCCATGAGGTCGAAGAAATTGTCCGTAGAGCTCAGAGACAGGACTGTGGGAAGAGCCAAGAGACTCTTCCTAGAGCTGGCCGCCCGGCGAAACTGAGCAATCGGGGGAGAAGGGCCTTGCTCAGGGAGGTGACCAAGAACCCGATAGTCACTCTGACAGAGCTCTAGAGTTCCTCTGTGGGGATAGGAGAACCTTCCAGGACAACCATCTCTACAGCACTCCACCAATCAGGCCTTTATGGTAGATTGGCCAGACGGAAGCCACTCCTCAGTAAAAGGCACATGACAGCCCGCTTGAAGTTTGCCAAAAGGCACCTAAAGACTCTCAGACCATGAGAAAACAAGATTCTCTAGTCTGATGAAACCAAGATTGAACTCTTTGGCCTGAATGCCAAGCGTCATGTCTGGAGGAAACCTGACACCATCCCTACGGTGAAGCATGGTAGTGGCAGCATCATGATGTGGGGATGTTTTTCAGCGGCAGAGACTGGGAGACTAGTCAGGATCGAGGGAAAGATGAACGGAGCAAAGTACAGAGAGATCCTTGATGAAAACCTCAGGACCTCAGACTGGGGGCAAAGGTTTACCTTCCAACAGGACAACGACCCTAATCATACAGCCAAGACAACGCAGGAGTGGCTTCGGGACAAGTCTCTGAATGTCCTTGAGTGGCCCAGCCAGAGCCCGGACTTGAACCCGATCTAACATCTCTGGAGAGACCTGAAAATAGCTGTTTAGCAAAGCTCCCCATCCAACTTGACAGAGTTTGAGAGCATCTGCAGAGAAGGATGGGAGAAACTCCCCAAATACAGGTTTGCCAAGCTTGTGGCGTCATACCCAAGAAGACACAATACTGTAATCGCTGCCAAAGGTGCTTCAACAAAGTACTGAGTAAAGGGTCTGAATACTAATGTAAATATGATATTTCCGTTTTTTATTTGTATAAATTAGCAACAATTTCTAAAAACCTGTTTTTGCTTTGTCATTATGGGGTATTGTGTGTAAATTGATGAGGGAAAAAAACAATTGAATCAATTTGAGAATAAGGCTGTAACGTAACAAAATGTGGAAAAAGTCAAGGGGTCTGAATACTTTC
Source organism: Hucho hucho (assembly GCA_003317085.1). NCBI lineage: Eukaryota > Metazoa > Chordata > Actinopteri > Salmoniformes > Salmonidae > Hucho > Hucho hucho. The sequence continues at coordinate 211,293 of QNTS01001066.1, read as the reverse complement.
CGAAGGCACTGTATTACTGTACGGGCTATCCAAACAGAGTTAAATGCATTCAGTTGTACAACTGACTAGGTATCCCCCTTTCCCATATCTATTAATAGCTATCTAACGGATATAACTTAACTGAACAACAGACGTTTTCGCCCTCTTTCCCTCTTTCCACCAGCCTCCACTGAGAGTGGGCCCAAGCTGTCCATGGTCGGTCAGTTCAAGCACATCATATCACATGACGGGGTACCTGGGCTCTACCGCGGCATCGCCCCCAACTTCCTGAAGGTCATTCCTGCTGTCAGCATCTCGTACGTGGTATACGAACACATGAAGAAGGCTCTGGGTGTGAAATCGTAGAGAGAGGAAGGGAGAGACAGAAGAAAGAGAGGGATATAGAGTGCAGCTCTTGGATTTCAAGATGAAGGAGAGGAAGACAGCAGAGGATTGAGGGATAGAAGACAGATTGTCCACCCTTTTCATACACATTCAGTAATCTTCCCGTTTACACCTAGCTAGACAGATATACTCACTGTTTGAATCTCTCAGCCCCTCATAACGCTGTCCCATCATTAAGAAAAAGGGAAGAGTCTGCTATCAGGCTGAGCTGAAGTTTGTAAGAAACTGCTGTGTACGAGACAGATTAGGAGAAGGAGGTGTGAGGGGAATGAGAGAGAGAGAGAGAGAGAGAGAGAGAGAGGGTGAGAGAGAGAGAGGGGGTGGAAGAGAGAGAGTGTGTGTGTGTCTTGGCAGAATATGGGCCATTCTTCCTCTTTGTTTATGAGCAGTAACCCCCATTATAGTCACATCTTCACAATAAGTCTGTGTGTTGCCCTCCAGCCAAACACATTGAAGCATACAGTACAGTCTGTAGACCTATATGTAGGCACTTATCTAAGGTCAGTTTCATGTTTTGTGAAAATACCGTGATCTTCCTCCAATGACCTTGACATGTACTGTATATTCGCTCTTTACTACACAGCAGAATATGTGGGGTTGTTCCACAGTCTGCTATTGCTAGAACACTACCAAGCCAAAGTACCCCACTCTTTATTTCAATATCTCAAAAGATATTACAATTGGATTACATGCACTATGTTTGTCTTTAGTTGCTATTCTCAAAAACGTACATTCTAATGGGGGAGTTTCTAAAGTTCTTAAACGAGGAAACTTTTTTCACGTTTACATAATGTACTGTATATTGATACAGTATGTATTTTTGTAAGGGAAAGATTCTGAACATATTTGCAAGAGGGTCATATACAGGGTCTTATACAGAGCTGTTCCTCCGACCTAGTCAGTGAATGGCTTTGCACTTTTTACAAAGGGAATGTTTCTCCCTTATTTCAAGTGGCTCTTATATACATACAGTCAGGTCCAAAATGATTGCCACCCTTGATAAAGATGAGCAAAAAAGACTAAATAATACACATTTTGAGATATATTGTCTGCTCCAAAAAATTTGAAAATGATATAATTTTATACTAAGACAATTACTCAGAGAAATAGATTTTGTTTAAAGCTAGAATCCTTAAATAACAAAGCGGTCAACCAAACACTTTTTTGGTAAAAAGCTGAGGGAGGGCCTGGAGAAATGTAACCACTCTCCAATTCATAGACAGAGCTACGGATGCAAGGACTGACCATCAGTGAGATGAAAATGATAGTTTTAACCATGTTTTGAGGCTCTACATTTACATTGTTTACAAACATTGGAGTAAAACAAGCTTATATTTTGGGTTCTGATGGGGTACGACAGTTGAACTAAGCTCATGAGGCATTTATAAGTTATATTCTTCAATAATCAATGGGTATATATCATTAATTTATAAGTCCAAAAATGGATGTAGCAATGAAGGATTCTTGCTTTAACAAGTCAAAAAAACATATTAAAAAAAGGGGTCAAATTTACTGCCACCCCTGTTTTCATTACCTTTCAATACCAAACCTTACGAAGATAAAAGCACTGAGCCTTTTTATCAAATGTTTTATGAGATTGGAGAACACATTGGGAGGCATCTTAGACCATTCCTCCATACCACTGGTTTTCAATGGGGTTCATGTCCAGAGACTGAGATGGCCATTGCAAAATGTTGATTTTGTGGTAAATTAACAATTTCTTTGTGGCTGTTGATGTGTGCTTGGAGTTATCGTCTTTCTGGAAGATCCACTTGCAGCTAGGTTTCAGCTTCCTGGCAGAGGCAACCACGTTTTTGGCTAAAATGTCCTGGTACTGGGTAGAATTCATGATGCCGTTGACCTTAACAAGGGCCCCAGGACTATTGGTAGCAACATAGCCCCATAAAATGAAATATCCACCAACATATTTTACAGTAGGTATGGGGTTATTTTCTGCATTCTTTCTTTCGTCGCAAAATCCAGCACTGGTGTGCATGGCTAAAGAGTTCTATTTTCATGTCGTCCAACAAATGTAAACAGCTGGAGTTTGTTAAATGGCATTGGCACTTGGATTTGAACCAGTGCTATGGTCAGATGAAATGAAAATAGAGATATTTGGCCACGCACACCAGTGGTGGGTTTTGCATTGAAAGAAATATGCATATGCAGAAAAGATCCCCATACCTACTTTAAAATGTGGTAGTGCGTCTTTGATATTATGGGGCTATTTTTCTTCCGCTGGTCCTGGGGGATTCACACTTCCTGGCCTCAAAATCAGCATTATTGCCAGTTGTCTTGTCCTGGTAGTTAATAGATCAATTAATGTCAGTAATTGGCCAGAGAGCTCACTCACCTGGTTTCCTAGGTCTGAATCAGTCCCTGATTAGCAATGGTAGAAAAAGTACCCAATTTTCATACTTGAGTAAAAGTAAAGTGAAAGTCACCCAGTAAAATACTACTTGAGTAAAAGTCCAAAAGTATTTGGTTTGAAATATACTTAAGTATCAAAAGTAAATGTAATTGCTAAAATATACTTAAGTATCAAAAGTAAAAGTATAAATCATTTTAAATTCCTTATATAAAGCAAATCAGATGCCGTCATTTTCCAGTTTTTTTTTTTTTATGGATAGCCAGGGGCATGCTCCAACACTCAGACATAATTTCCAAACAAAGCATGTGTTTAGTGAGTCCACCAGATCAGAGGCAGTAGTGATATTCTCTTGATAAGTGTGTGAATTAGACAATTTGTGTCATAATCAGGAATTCCACACTCTTGGTGGAAGTGAACTTTCATTGCATGCTGGCACTGTGCTGTAGGTTATCTCCCAGTCTGGAGTACATGCTTAGTCCATGTTCTGTGTGTAATGGCTCCTGCGTCATGTGAGGTAGTTAGATAAAGATCAGGTCTGAAAGAATGGGCTCAGTTTGAGGCTTGGCCAACCCATTTTGTTGTGGATATTAAGAGAGTATGTTTGTCCTCCATGACACCATTGTGTTGTGTATTTATTTAGTAGGTTTTGCACTACAGTACAGTTTGTTTCCTAACTAACTCCTCACTATAGTGTGGACATCATAATAGTGTATACTGAAAGCAGTAGGATGAATAGTCCAGGAGGTATCTGACAGTGCCGCAAACCTTTCCATGACACCCCAATGCAAACATTGGGGAAACCAATTACTGTATAGCCTGGAGGAATGCTCCACAGAGATCTTAATCGGTTCTAGAATTTGATAAATAGTAACCAATTTCATGGTTTTCTACATGTAATTCTATGAAATGCACATCATCATTATAATTTCATAGCCCAGGCACAATTAACTTTTGCTGTAGTTTAATCTCGGTTTAGAATGAGAAAGTAGTTACCTTTAATTCTATGATAAGTAATGTGATTAATATAATTTTTCTACAAATACTATGCCCTCGTTGTATTGGGATACAGTAATGGTCTCTCTGGTGGATGTCAATATGTTTAAATTAGAGCAGGAAATTAAATAATCTGCTTAAGTGTTGTTACATACTGATGAGCAAAGACCATAACATAGATTCTATCAGACATTGCTGCTGACATTGATTCATATTGATTCATATGTCACACGTGTTATTTGTCATTTGAAAGCCAATGACTTTCCCTGATGAGATTTCCACCATCATGTCCATCACGACTATTGAAAGCCACCTATTTGCCTAACTAACTGGTGATTCATTTTTAAATATCTTTCCTAAGCCTTTATATCTTTGCTGGCTCTTTGGCCAGACTTTTATCACTTTAATAGGATGGGAAATATGTGATAAGGAGGAGTTTTAGATAGTAGTTCCTTGAAATGAAATAGAAAGGGAAAAAGGGAATGAAAAGGGTAGATGAAAGAGAGAAGTTATTAAGAGATAACTGTAGACAGATGAGTGATGCATTTACTTGAAAAATACTGAAAGCAACTCCTGTATTTTGGATAAGAAATGAATTGAGCGTAACCTCCATAGTAAACAAATGTAATATTGTAAAAAAAAAAAAGGATATATTGATAACATCGCAAGCTATGCTTGTAAATGCTTGCTTCATGGAGTATTGTAAGATCATATTTATTTCAAAATACTTTGAATGCTTCTTAGTGTTGGGATGCCTTGAATTTGCAGAATATGTCATCGTGAGCATGATTAGTGCATGCTAGTATGTTTTTTAAAAAACAGACTCAATCTATATTTTATGTCATTCGACTGCTCTGTCTTTCATAATAAATATACTTATTGACACCCTTTATAAAACTGTACAGTCTAACCCTCTTCTTTATAATATGATAACATATGCAATTTATAAAGACTACTGGTGGAAAAACCTTTCCGTTCAATGACTCGTCAACAGTCATTCCTGTTCAATAACATCCATTTGTTCTCTCTCTGCACTTTATGGACAGTCATTAAGTAAAATTAGCCTTCACTCTGTTTTTATTGGATGAGTTGTAATTGCTTAATGACAGACACTGTCATTGTTAATGTTCTCTGAAGCTCTTGCAGTGATTAAGGCTGCTGCTCTGTTCACAAGTTTTGTGTTTACTTATCTTCCTAAATCTATATTAACTTTACTTCATCTACAAACATATAACATATTTGCTGGATATATGTTTTAAATATAGCTGCTACCACCCCCTACCTGCCATTTTATTCTAAGTAATAATATTCACTATCTAATCGTCGTCTTCATAACAGACATCGATGCGGACGTAGATTGTACCCAGAAGTAAAAAATGCGAGACTAGCGAATGCACATTTTATAAATTTTTTCATTGCTTGATATTTTGAGGCCTACTGTATTGTAGAGAATTTGGGGGGTTGTTGGTTCTGTCTGGTATGAAACCAGCAACTCCCATGCTGGGCATGTACACTACTGTAGCTGCAGTGCCAATAGGACTAGCCCTCTTGGCAGTGACCGAATTATGTGTATCACAGGGTTGCTACAATATGTTTATTGAACTCTGCGTTACATATACTCTGCAAGTATTATGATCAGTATTATTTCTAAAATGATCTATTGTGTATTTGTAGAAAATAATACAGAACTGTAGTTATTGTCTATAGAAATGCATTGCCGTGGCATGGTTGCTCGTATGGCACTTTTATTTTCAAGGAAATTGCTATTTACCTTGTCTGGTGAATATGGTGGATTGGGTTGGTCCAAAATGGTATATCTACAAATAAATACATAATTTCAGGATTTTATTGCATGAGGTGATGCCTGTGCATCTCTGACTGTATATCTGCATTATATGTCAATAAGATGTACATACTCTTATAGGTACAGATGCTGTAATTCTGAAATTGCTACAAATAAAGCTATTTTCAAGTCATTTTTCTTTGCAGTTGTTTTCATTTTCCATTCACTGACTGTCAAACCTTTCCCACTTAGAGGCCTGTATTCTATTGAAGTAATAAGAATGTTGAAACCTGCTGTATGTGCTCACCCACTGGGCACACTACGTCATTTCAACGTGGAAATGTGGGTACTTTTTGGATGAGATGTTGATCAATGAGATTTCAACCTTTAATGACCCACTCAAAAAGACAGCCAGAAGTTTGTTGAATCCCCAATGTATTATCACTATGCTTTCAACCATCTAAAAGCACAACCAAATTCCAATGGAAAAACAATGTGTGATGTTTGGTGTAGTTGTCAACTAAATGTGTTATCACTGCACTTTCAACCATTTAAAGGGACAACGAAGTTGAAATGGAAATACAATGTCAGATATTTTGTATTTATACAGCAATTTAATGTGACATCACTGTGCTTCATCTAATAGCACAACCAAATGACCTGAATTGCAGTTGAGATCACATTAAAAGTACATTATGCTAGTGATCAATGCTGTTCGAGATTCTGGGGAGATATTTATATTGTGAAGATCTCCACCTCCAACCTTTGCATGCCATCTTGAAATTCTATGATTACATAATAAGACTTTTATAGTTATAGTATCCTCAAAATGTGGCCATGGATGAGTTACTCATTTTAAGGTTGAATTACAACTGTTACATTAGTCTGTATTACAAAAGTCATATCGAACTGTGTTAGGTTGACAACGCAACCAAATATCAACATTTAAAGGAGATGTAGCTAATGCTTGGACAGTTATATCTGAGCCACTGCCTTAATTATATTCTTAATTCTATTAACTTACATTTTTTGTTAAATTGGAGACGTGAATCCAACATATAATTTGTTAACTTATTGACAAGTTAATAGGCTATTTACTGTATTGAAAAAGTTATATTGAATTGTTTGGTTATCAACGCAACCAAATATCAACATTTGAAGGAGAGGTATATTTTGTGCCACTGACTTAGTCTGACTTTAATTTCAGTTTGTCTAAAACTTTGTAATTGAAATGTTGGATTCATGTCTCCATCTCAAACAAAAATCTAAGTTAAAGTATAGGACTAAATCAAATCAAATTTTAAATGTCCTATTCTTTAACTTAGATATTTGGTTGAAATGGAGACGTGAATCCAACATATTCATTATTAACTTGAAGATTAAATTTGACATCAACCAAAGCATGAAACCAATGTATTGTCAATGTTTTGTTTAACCCTGGTTTGAATTGAAACAATAGCTGTTGATGACTTCACAAATTCTATATAGGCCTAAATAGTATCATTGATGACTTATAGAGTATGGTTATATTTCATTTGCTCTATTAAACCTACCCTTTGGATTGACTTCAATAGCAACCGTGAATCTATTTAGTTATTAAGATATCTCTCCTTAATCCTTCTGATGACAGCACATTGGTAGTAGTCTGTGACAAAGCTAAGCAGGGCTGAACTTGGTTAAAACCCTGGATGGGAGATCAAATTGATAGCTGTAGACAGATCAACTCTCCAGTAGGAGGTTGTGGATATAACATTGAAGATCTGACGCGTTTCAAAGGTACAAATCCAACATATGTCACACAAGGTTTGTCTATGTTTAACATTTGTTACCATGAGGACAGCTCTGTGGTTGAAACTTCATCCTCAAAACAACAGTTTATGTTGATGACTTTTTGTAAAAAAAATATTTTCAACAGATTCCACATCACAATATGTTTACAAATTATGTTGAAACAATGTTGATTCAACCAGTTTGTGTCCAGTGGGCAGAATCAATACCTGATACATGTGAGGTTGAGAAAATGTTATACAATACCGCTTTATTGCCCATGTGTTACAGCAAACAACGGAAATGTGTCTTCTGCTCCGTACAAGTATGTGTACATCACCACACATACAATTGAGATGAGCACAGGGTCAAGCTGCAGTGCAGAATCCCTGGATGAAGAGTGGGGTTAAGGACCTTGCTCATGGGCTCAACGGTAGGGGAATAGCTTGAGGATGTGAACCCAGCAACCCTCCAGTTGCCGGATCAATTCTGCCCTTCTTCCAGCACCCGGCCCGGGTCACGAACTGAACACTTTTCGGCTACAGCTCCAACTCCCGCTGGGCTATCTACAACAGTTGAATGAAGTTTGGCTCATCTGCATTTGCATGTTTTAACGGTGCAGCTATATGCACTCCCCTACATATTTATTTGGACAGTGAAGCTAAAACATTTAAATTTAGCTCTATACTCCAGCATTTTGGATTACAGATTAAATATCCTTTTATTTGAGGGTATTTTCAAACATATCTGTTTCACTGTTTAGAAATGAATGCACTTTATGTATCTAGTCCCCTCCATTTGAAGGTGTCATAAGTATTTGGACAAATTCACTGATATTGTAATCATTTTACTCACAAGTTTAATATTTGGTCCCATATCGCTAGGACGCAATGACTACATCAAGCTTGTAACTCTATCAACTTGTTCAATGGATTTGTAGTTTGTATTGGAGTACAATTGGAGTCATATTGGAGTCACTTTTATTGTAAATAAGAATATTATATGTTTCTGAACACTTCTACATTAATGTGGATGCTGCCATGATTACAGATAATCATGAACATTGCACACTCACTCGACACTACCCACACACTCCAACACACATGATGGAGGCCACTGTGTTCTTGGGGACCTTCACTTCAATGCTTCATAAATTTTTTGGTACCCTTCCCCAGATCTGTGCCTCAACACAATCCTGCCTCTGAGCTCTACGGACAATTCCTTCGACCTCATAGCTTGGTTTTTTCTCTGACATGCACTGTCAACTGTGGGATCTTATAGACAGGTATGTGCCTTTCCAAATCAGATCCAATCAATTGAATTTACCACAGGTGGACTCCAATCAAGTTGTAGAAACATCTCAAGGATGATCAATGGAAATGCACCTAAGCTCAATTTCGAGTCTCATAACAAAATGTCTGAATACTTCTGTAAATAAGGTATCTGGTTTTTATTTGAAATACATTTTCTAACATTTCTAAAAATCTGTTTTCGCCCTGTCATTATGGGGTATTGTTTGTAGATTCATGAAGAAAGAAATATTTAGAATAAGGCTGTAACGTAGCAAAATGTGTAAAAAGGGAAGGGGTCTGAATACTTTCCGAATGCACTGTATATACAAATGTATGTGGACACCCCATCAAATTAGTGGATTTGTCTTTTTCAGCCACACAATCTCCATAGACAATCATTGGCAGTAGAATGGCCTTACTGGTCTGTGACTTTCAACATGGCACAGTCATCACATGCCACCTTTCCAACAAGTAAGTTTGTCAAATGTCTGCCCTGCTAGAGCTGCCAAGGTCAACTGTAAGTGCTGTTATTGTGAAGTGGAAACGTCTAGTAGCAATAACTGGTCAGCCGTGAAGTGGTAGGCCACACAAGCTCACAGAACGGGACTGCAGAGTGCTGAAGCGCGTAGAGCATAAAAATCGTCTGTCCTATGTTGCCACGCTCACTACCAAGTTCCAAACTGCCTATGGAAGCAAAGTCAGCACAATAACTGTTTGTCAGGAACTTCATGAAATGGGTTTCCATGGCCGAGCAGCCGCACACAAGCCTAAGATCATCATGCGCAATGCCAAGCGTTGGATGGAATGGTGTAAAGCTCGCCGCCATTCGACACATGTCGTGTACTTCTGGCACCTTCAAATGGGGGAACTTGATTCACAGTCCTTTCATTTCTAAACGGTAAAACAGATATGCATGAAAAAAAACTCAAATAAATGATGACATTCTGTACTGTCGCCTCATGTTAAACATTTCATCTCAAAATGCTGCAGTATAGAGCCAAATTAAAAGTTTCAGCATCACTGTCCAAATAATTACATAGGAGAGTGTACATCCATATTCATTATTAGTCATCATCATCTATTCTAGGGTACTACCACTGAGGTATAATAATAAGAACGTGTACTGCACTCTGGGAGAATCTCAATTGCATTTCTTTGATTCTTCACTTCCCCTCCCCTCTGACCTCATCCAATTGGGAGTAGTTTCCACTAGATAACACAAATCTGCTTTTTGGTCTTAATTTAAGGTTAGGGTTAGGCATTAGGTTATCTGTGTGGTTTTTTAAATTATTTTTTAATTTAACTAGACAAGTCAGTTAAGAACAAATTCTTATTTACAATGACAGCCTACCAGGGAACAGTGGGTTAACCGGCTTGTTCAGGGGAAGAACGACAGATTTCTGCCTTGTCAGGTCCGGGATTTGATCCAGCAATTTTCCAGTTACTGGCCCAACACTCTAACCACTAGGCTACCTGCCGTGGTTAAGGTTAGGTTAAAAATCTGATCTTAAGAAGATAAATTGTAAAATATAATTTTGACTTTTTGGCTGTTTTATCTAGTGGGAACCGGAGAGGATGTGAGGAATCAAGGAAATACAATTGAGATTCTCCCTCTGTTTGGATACATCCTACCTTCACTGAAATAATCACTTATCTGTCTATGATGGACTGGTGCATTATGCACTAGATGCCCTGCTTTCATCCAAATAGATCATTACTTCAATGAATGGAACAATTAATTACTAGGCTATTTAAAAGGGGGGCCCAATTTTAAAGCCCTGCACTCCACTGCCTGCTAGTCAGCTAAGCACCTATCAGCCAATCAAGATACACACATCGGTGGCGTAGCGTAGCGATACGTCATCTCTGCCAGCGTGGAATACGGAGCGCCAGTCCAGGAAGTAAAAATTTACAGGCGTTAGCGGGATAACGAAGCTGTTCAGCCGTCAATATTATAATATTCCCCACGTCCATACAGAGTGGATAGGCGGCGTATCCTTTTATCAAGCTTTCCAACTGTCTGAAGCCACAAGGTAAGCTGTCAATCTTGGTGTGGTCCAAGCGGTAACGCTAGGCAAACTATGGCTAGCAGCACCAACAGCGGTAAGCCAGCTGTCATTGCTAAGAATTACGCGGAACTAGATTTATTTCCTTGATTCACGCAATGCAATGTGGCATTTAACCCTTTGCATGTCCTTGTTTTTTCATGGCTTATGTCGTCAATTAAGAAGCTGCCACCTTCCATTCATGAAACAGCTTATCATCGTGATGACGATGCTGCTAATTTGTTATGGATGGTCACGGATAACTGACTGACTAGCGCAGTTGCCGCGTTCAAAACAACTGGGGGGGAAACGAGCTCGGGCTGGGAAAAATCGTTTTGAACTACAATTCCGACGCTGTGTTTTAACATTTTACCAAGGTCAAAAATCATCGATTTCAAAACGGTTTTCGAAACAAGTTAAGTTAAAAAAAATATATATATATACACTTACTTTAGAAGTTTTGCACATACCCACAATATGTGTGTGCCTCCAGTCGACGAACTACACTTTCCACAGTTACGATTACACACAGATATTCGGAGCATGCTAGATAGCTATTTAGCATAGGTGACCACCTATGTCTTCCATAAACAAGTAATGCAACTTGGAGATATGGCTGTGTAGTATTTTCATTTGATATGAAAGATACGTTCCTTTATGTTTCCAAAACCGTACGGCAAGCGATGCGTGTTATAGAGCAAGCGTCAGATATTCTTAACTCCCCTGGTCAGAACATCCTTCAGTAGACAGCCAGAGAGTCATCATGATCAAGGATGTTATTTCTTGGTTAACAGACATTTACTGAAAGAAAAAATATTTAGGCAGATCATAAATCTATTGAGTGGCATGTTGTAGAAGCAGAAAATCCGGTTTGATGAAATCAGCCAGGTAATTCAACTCTATCACATAACAGGTGTATCCATAACCACACCCATGATCATTTCAGACAGAAATTAGGGCCTTGAGGCACCACTGGTAAAGAATAGAAGTTATAGTCAGACTGTATTTACTTTCAACTGCTTCTCCAGTTGCTTGGAATTGTCAATAACATGAGCTAGACTAGGGTAGAGTCTGTTACATCATGCCAATATTTGACTAATGTTAACAATTAGATTGACCTCCGTCTACTTTACCTCTGATCCACCTCAATGTGCAGTCCAATAGGTGACAGAGGAGGGTAGAGGGAGGATTAGTGTTAAATATAAGGCTTTAGGGGGAGAGAGAACTGAAAGATGTGTTTTTAGCTAGCCTCTGGCTATGGCTCTGTCTAACCCTGAGATTGAATGGGGTATCAATCTGCTTTAGTGTCTTTCATCAATCTCTGACTTCTGACCCTAGATGATGGTCGACCCCACACTTGCTGAAATGGGCAAGAACCTCAACGAGGCCATGAAGATCTTGGAGGATGGCCGAAAGTAAGCTTTTATGAATTTGTGTTTGTTCTTAAAGATGTATTGACGAGTATTAGACTGGCTGTTAATGACGCACATATCTTCGCACATACTGTATGTTAACACAAGTCAGATGCACACACCTGAAGGACTATCTGACTTGTTGGTTTTGTTGTTTCTTTCTCTCCAGGGCATCAGAACCGGATGCAGATAGACGACAGTTCAGCAGGAGTAGTATCCCTGGACCCCTACAGGGAGAGTGAGTACAGCAGATCCCCCTGTTTCTAACTCTCAATCTAGTATCTTTCTCTCTCTCTCTCTCTCTCACACACAAACAAATGTGGATGGTATTTCACAAAAGCAATGAGTACCCTCAAACAACGCGTTGTGTGTTTTGTTCCAAACTTCCAGTGGGCAGGATGTGGCCAGTATACTCCAGCTGGTCCAGAATCTCATGCATGAAGATGAGGAGGAAGACAAGCCAAGCCATCGGTAGGTCTGACATTAAAACACCACTACTGAGAGCATATGTCAGTTGGAAGGCCATCTTAGAATTTTCTTTTCAGTATAGTAAGAATTTTCAAGTGTACAAAAAGAAGAAAAGTCATTGATAATATCAATAAAAAATCGATCCGATTTATTAAAGTTGCAACAGGGAGGCAGAGAAAATGTCTATCTGGCCTCTTGGAGACAGGCCCTTTATATTCTAATCAGACAGTACCAAGTGTTCTGTAAAAAACAGCCCAAGAGGCTTGTAGGAAGTCAAAACAAATTGCAGTGACATTGTCAGCTGCTACAGAATCACACCGTGTTTTACAGAATACAGTAATAATCAGTGTCCTTGTACCTCCAGTCTGGCGTCAATCACTATCAACAGAACCTTGCACAAACAGAACGTGAAAACATATAAATATGCTAAGCATTGTGTTAATCACTCTACACTGTGTATGAACTTTATTCATCATAAATATTCCCAATACAATCACTATAATACATTTTATCAACACCACGTCTTTTTGACCTCACTTCCTGTGCGTGTCTTGTCCCCCAGCAGGATGCAGAATGTCGGAGAGCAGGGTCACATGGCGTTGCTAGGACACAGCCTAGCAGCCTACATCTCAGTGCTGGACAGGGAGAGACTCAGGAAGCTGATCACACGCATCGCGTCTGACACAACACTCTGGCTCTGCAGACTCTTCAGGTGTGTGTCTGGGTCTGTCTGTCAAGTGCATGTGTGTGCTTGTACCTGGTGCATTGCTAATTTGATTTTGATGTCCTGCCAGGTATGAGAGTGGCTCAGCATACTACCATGAGGATGACCGAGAGGGCCTGCTGAAGGTGTGTCGCCTGGTCATCAACACCCGCTATGAGGACTACTCCACAGAGGGCTACACCGTGCTCAACTCCAGACAGCCTGTCATTTACCAGAGCGCCACCTGCAGGCCTGGCCTGGGACAGCACCTCTGCAGCCAAGTAGGCGTAGAAGCAGGCATAGAAACGCATTGCATGTTCTTACATGAAGACACACAGACAAACCTTTTTGATGTTACTTTAGTGTTATAAGAGCAGATATTTCAGAAGTTATTCAATGTAGATTGACTTTAACAGAAATCCTCTCTTCCTCAGCTGGGTCTGCCTCTGTCCAGCCTATGTACCGTCCCCTGTAACACCATGTTTGGATCCCAGCACCAAATGGTAGATCAGCCTCGTTTAGATAGGGCTCATACAATGTACACTAAATTACCAAAAGTATGTGGACACCTCATTCCAAAATGATGGGCATTAGTATGGAGTTGGTCCCCCCACTTTGCTACTATAACAGCCTCCACTCTTCTGGGAAGGCTTTCCACTAGATATTGGAACATTGCTGTGGGGACTTGCTTCCATTCAGCCACAAGCATTAGTGAGGTTGGACACTGATGTTGGGTGATTGGGCCTGGCTTGCAGTCGGTGTTCGATGGGGTTGAGGTCAGGGCACTGTGCTGGCCAGTGAAGTTCTTCCATACCGATCTCGACAAACCATTTATGTATGGACCTCGCTTTGTGCATGGGGGAATTGTCAAGCTGGAACAGGAAAGGGCCTTCCCCAAACTGTTGTCACAAAGTTGGATTCACAGAATTGTCTAGAATGTCATTGTATGCTGTAGCGTTAAGATTTCCCTTCACTGGAACTAAGAGGCCTAGCCTGAACCATGAAAAATAGCCCCTGACCATTATTCCTCCTCCACCAAACTTTACAGTTGGCAGTATGCATTGGGGCAGGTAGCGTGCTCCTGGCATCCTCCAAACCCAGATTAGTCCATCGGACTGCCAGATGGTGAAGCGTGATTCATCACTCCAGAGAAGGCGGCGAGCTTTACACCACTCCAGCCGACGCTTGGCATTGCGCATGGTGATCTTAGGCTTGTGTGCGGCTGCTCGGCTATGGAAACCCATTTAATAAAGTTCGTGACAACCAGGTATTGTGCTGACATTGCATCCAGAAGCAGTTTGGAACTTTGTAGTGTGTGTTGCAACCGAGGACTGATCATTTAAACGCGCTACGCACTTCAACACTTGGTGGTCCCATTCTGTGAGCTTGTGTGGCCTACCACTTCGCGGCTGAGCTGTTGTTGCTGCTAGACATTTCTACTTCACAATAACAACACTTACAGTTGACCGAGGTAGCTCTAGCAGGGCAGAAATTTGACAAACTGACTTGTTGGAAAGGTGGCATCCCATGACGGTACCACGTTGAAAGTCACTGAGCTCGAATTTATATACCTGCCAGCAAAGATAGCTGAATCCACTAATTTGAAGGGGTGTCCACATTCTTTGTGTGTGTGTGTGTGTGTGTGTGTGTGTGTGTGTGTGTGTGTGTGTGTGTGTGTGTGTGTGTGTGTGTATTCAGCAAAAAAAGAAACGTCCTCTCACTGTCAACTGCGTTTATTTTCAGCAAACTTAACATGTGTAAATATTTGTATGAACATAACAAGATTCAACAACTGAGACATAAACTGAACAAGTTCTAAAGACGTGACTAACATAAATGGAATAATGTGTCCCTGAACAAAGGGGGGGGGTCAAAATCAGTATCTGGTGTGGCCACCAGCTGCATTAAGTACTGCAGTGCATCTCCTCCTCATGGACTGCACCAGATTTGCCAGTACTTGCTGTGAGATGTTACCCCACTCTTCCACCAAGGCACCTGCAAGTTCCCAGACATTTCTGGGGGGAATGGCCCTCGCCCTTACCCTCCGATCCAACAGGTCCCAGACCAGCTCAATGGGATTGAGATCCGGGCTCTTTGCTGGCCATGGCAGAACACTGACATTCCTGTCTTGCAGGAAATCACGCACAGAACGAGCAGTATGGCTGGTGGCATTGTCATGCTGGGGCATCATGTCAGGATGAGCCTGCAGGAAGGGTAAAACATGAGGGAGGAGGATGTCTTCCCTGTAACGCACAGCGTTGAGATTGCCTGCAATGACAACAAGCTCAGTCCGATGATGCTGTGACACACCGCCCAAGACCATGACGGACCCTCCACCTTGAAATCGATCCCGCTCCAGAGTACAGGCCTCGGTGTAACACTCATTCCTTCGACGATAAACGTGAATCCGACCATCACCCCTGGTGAGACAAAACCGCGACTCGTCAGTGAAGAGCACTTTTGCCAGTCCTGTCTGGTCCAGCAACGGTGGGTTTGTGCCCATAGGAGACATTGTTGCTGGTGATGGTGAGGACCTGCCTTACAACAGGCCTACAAGCCCTCAGTCCAGCCTCTCTCAGCCTATTGCAGACAGTCTGAGCACTGATGGAGGGATTGTGCGTTCCTGGTGTAACTCGGGCCGTTGTTGCCATCCTGTACCTGTCCCACAGGTGTGATGTTTGGATTTACCAATCCTGTGCAGGTGTTGTTACATGTGGTCTGCCACTGCGAGGACGATCAGCTGGCCGTCCTGTCTCCCTGTAGCGCTGTCTTAGGCGTCTCACAGTACAGACATTGCAATTTATTTCCCTGGCCACATCTGCAGTCCTCATGCCTCCTTGCAGCATGCCTAAGGCATGTTCACACAGATGAGCAGGGACCCTGGGCATGTTTCTTTTGGTGTTTTTCAGATTCAGTAGAAAGGCCTCTTTAGTGTCCTAAGTTTTCATAACTGTGACCTTAATTGCCTACCGTCTGTAAGCTGTTAGTGTCTTAACGACCGTTCCACAGGTACATGTTCATTAATTGTTTATGGAAACAGTGTTTAAACTCTTTACAATGGAGATCTGTGAAGTTATTTGGATTTTTACTTATTATCTTTGAAAGACAGGGTCCTGAAAAAGGGACGTTTCTTTTTTTGCTGAGTTTATGTATTTAGGATACTGGGGTGCCTGTATGCATACTACCTACCATGCTACCCTGGTTTTTAAATGGAAAATGTCTCCCTGGGTGTTTTGCTGTTTGCAGGACATTGCCTTGCTGGATAAGCTGATCAGAGAGGATGTGGAGACTGGGAAGCTTCCATTGCTGTTGATCGCCAACGCTGGTCAGTGGGGAATTCTATCAGCTTTTTAATACAAGATATGGCAAAGTACACACATCTACTCTTTAAAAGTGTTTTATTTTCTCCAACGTTGTGTGCTTATTGAAAAACCTAGCATGGTGACACTTTCTTTAAAATGTAACCTTTATTTAACTAGTCAAGTCGGTTAAGAACAAATGTATTATTTACAATGACGGCCTACCAAAAGGCCAAAAGGGAGGTGTGTGTGTGTGTGTGTGTGTGTGTCTCTTGTTGTGATGTGTGTGTACACACACACACACACACACACACACACACAACGCAACATAGAGACCTAAGACAACAACACAGTATGGTAGCAACACATAGTATTACACTCTAAAGTGAAACAATGTTTACCCCTTGACCAACCAGGATGTTATTGTATGACTTACCTGGTCAAATAAAGGTTAATTCATCATGTCAGTCCCTCTATCACTGACATATTGACCAAGACGTACTGCAGAGTGATTCAGAGCGTACTCACTGCCTGTCTTCCCAGGCACCCCTGGGGCGGGACACACAGACAAGCTGGGCCGTCTAAAGGAGTTGTGTGAACAGTATGGAATGTGGCTCCACATAGAAGGGTGGGTAACAACATTACACATACTTGTAATACTTCTAATATGTCTTTAACCAACCATATTGGAGGGGTTTGTAAATGCTTTATAACTGCTTGGTCTTTTCTGTCTCTCAGGGTCAACTTGGCCACCCTGGCTCTGGGGGAGGTCTCGTCCCCCGTGACGGTATGTATCGGATATGCTCTCCCATTCTGTGACCCTCAGAACTTGAAATGAATACACTGTAAGATGCCTGTATAGTACGGTAATGTAATATGTCTACTATGTGTCTTTGCCCCCTCCACTGTTCCCAGGCGGCCACCAGGAGTGACAGTATGACTCTGACCCTGGGTCCGTGGCTGGGCCTGCCTGCTGTCCCTGCTGTCACCCTCTACAGACACGAGGACCCAGCCCTGGTACGCTTTCTCCTTCCTGTTCTCTCTTCTTTGGTATCCCCTCTTAACTCACTCCCTGTATGTAGCTGTAGGGCCTTTAAACTTGCATCCTTCCTTCCTGCCTCCCTTGAAGTTACTAGAGATCCGAAATGACTGGATTGGTGAAAGCTATGTGGTGGAATCTTTGGTTTCGCCTATCCATTTGAGTTCTCTCTCTCTCTCTCTCCTGTCTTAGTCTCTGGCAGCTGGGTTGACCTCCAGTCAGCCAGTAGAGAAGCTGCGTGCCCTGCCTCTCTGGCTCTCCCTGCAGTACCTGGGCCATGATGGGATAGTGGAGAAGATTAGACACGCTGTAGAGCTCGTAAGTACTTTGGGTTAGTAATTACCATGTGGGTTAGCGATCTATATTAATTTCTATCACCTTACTGCTAACAAACTGACCTGTGTCGTATCTCTCTTTGTCTGTAGAGCCAACAGCTTCTGGAGAAACTGAAGACTCTGGCTTCCATAAAGACTTCAGTAGGTCCACAACTTGCTGTTTAACTATTAACTATCTACTACTATTAATGTATATGGAAAGCATTTATGCATTGAGGCTGTTCTAAACAGTCATACGTTTATTGTATTTTATAATGCACTATGGGTGTAAATGAAGGCACTATAAAGCCATTACACATAGGTGGGTCATATGAAGGCCCCCAATGTTTGAGCTTTTGCTTGTTGAGTTTTAAGATACAATAACTTAAGAAAACAATCATAAGATCACACTCAACTCTAACACATAACACACAGCTATAAAGATGCGGGCGTCTGTGTTTTATGTCATCATCATCAGGTTGAGCTTGACTCTGAGATCTCTTTCGTCGATGCTTTGACTATGGTAAAGAAACAGCACTGAGCCTCGCTGACAGAGACCTCCATCATACAGTCGCAAAACAAAGACCTTGTTCACAGGAATCAGCTCTGAGCAGATAGTGACCTTTATATAATCTGAAACAGAGTGAATATGATTGACACATGTAGATGATAAAGAGATCATTGGAATGGTGCAGTGCAGTAACTGCTGAAGCTGATCTGGTGAACAAGCAGAGTGTGTGGGTCTGGTTACTGTGTTGATGGTGGCTTTGAGTAGCTTTTTGTTGTAGTGAGTATCGTGTGTAGTAAGTGTGTGTATACTGTAGATAGTGAGCTGTTGGGTTGCCTTGGTTACAGGGTGTGGTGTCTCGCTCTCGGATCCCGCCGATCTCAGGGGGCTCTCTACGGGACTTGCTGGGCTCTCTCATTCTGTCTATTGTAGGTGGGACCAACCCTCTTCCCCCTGCCTGCTCCCCCCTTTCTCTGTTTCACTCTGTACCTGACCATGTTTGTCCACCTGAATGCCCTGAAAGGCACTGTATTTGAGGCAGCTCAAATCGAGGGCACTCATTGGCTAAAACTGCAATCAGTCCACTTCCTGGTTCCTGTCCAATCATCACTACAGGCATGTTTTAGGCACAGCAGGGAATGTCCTGTCCCCCCCACCACCACGTCTTCACAGAATCCTGATGACTTAAGTTTAACTTTGGCCCAGGTGTCATCAAAGATGGACCTCACTGTGTTTACATAACTACCCTGTTAGGGTACAACAGTAACAATCCAACATGTCACTTCAACCAACCAATCAATCCTGCTATGGGTACTGGGTAGTACATACCCTTACTGTGAATTGTTAGAGGGGGGAAGAAATTACCAGAAGGAAAGAGTAGTGTCTTTTCTGTGCTGAGATTTTCTCCAAAACTAACATTTGCCCGACTCAATGATTTGATGTACAAAGTATACACAGTACATACAATATAATGGTCAGTTGTGGATTTGTCGTAGGTTGTAAGAGCTAGTCATGTACATAAAGTCCATGGAAAACACCGCCATGTCCATTGTGAATGGAAGTCCTAGGCATTGACATTTACGCCCAAACATGTAACTTTTTTTAAATTTGCATTATTTAACAATCTCCATGCCAGTTTCACTGCTCAAACAGAGGATGTGTGTCACAAACCCAGGCATCTCCATAGCATCACATCACACAGCTTCTCCGGCCCATTCTCACACAGTACACCTGTTTGCATGTTAATGACAAGAGTTTTAAAGGTCAAAGGTTATGACCCTGGATGTGTGGAACCTCACCTGTGTGTCTGTCTCACCTTTCCTGTGCTGCAGGTGGAGGATGAGCTCAACTCTCCAGTAGTAGTGTTCAGGTTCTCCCAGGAGACCAGTGCAGGTGAGTGGTTAACACTACTCTTCCTGTTCTAACACATTTTCCTCAACTTACCAGGAACTCTTATTCAGCTGCATCCAACTTACTTTAGATGCAATGTGTGCATTCAAATGATGTAATAATGCATTCAAATGAGTATCATGTAAATGTACTATGTATTTGAATTTGGCATGTTATATGCAATGGGTCGTAATGCTATGCCCTCTTCCCTCCACTCAGAATCCAGTGGTGGTTCTGTGGAGGGCTACTTTGCTGGAGAGAGAGAAGTGCTAGATACCCTCAACAGATGGGTGAGCATTTGTATACATGTGTAATGGGTGAGACAATAAAGATTGGTTGGTTGATTGATTGTTTCTGCCTGTAGCTGTGTGAGCGGTTGGCACAGCTGGTGCCCGCCAGCGGGGTAGACATAGTGGAGTTGGAGGACGAGGGCACCTGTGTCCGCTTCACCCCTCTTATGACCGCCGCAGGTAACACAGACACACAGACTCACCTGTAGGACACAAACATTATAAAGAAAGGCACACACTCACATGTTAGACATACCATAATTTGTATTACACACACTCACCTGTACAGTTAATGAAGAACACATGATCATTGTCAGTCAATCCACCCACCATAGTGGGTGTTAGTCAGGCACAGTTCTCCTTATGTTGACCCTTTAGCTGTTGAACTCTGAACTCTGCCCTCTGACCTGTTCCCTCCCAGCCCTGGGGACCCAGAGGTGTGACGTGGATCTGCTGGTGGAGCGGTTGACTGAGTTGGTTCCTGTGCTGAACTGTACGCTGCGTCTCAGACTGGACTTCAGAGAGGAGGTGTACCGCCACTCTGCCCTCAGTTACATAGAGGACCTCAGCTGGCCTGGCCTGGGAGCCGTCAGGTAGGAATATACTGTTACTCATTCATTATTAGTATCATTAGTAGCTATGTAATTACCATTTTACCATGCCAATTCTGTACAGTAAAATAATGTGCAACTGCAACCAAAATGTTTTGTGTTAAGCATTGTGACTTGTCCACAAAATGATTGTGTGTGTGCACTCAGGTATGAGCCAAGGATTGAGGAGATGAATGACAGTAAGAGACAGCTGGAGGTGGAGAAGATCAACAGTGAGCTGCTGGTGAAACTAGGGGATCTGGATGCAGACCTCCTCTTCTCCACCGGTCAGTACTGTGCCTGTCCACAGCGCAGAGCTCCTTTTATCACATCTGAACCTCAAGGTTTCATTCTTCCCCCTCAATTCAAGGAATGATTCAGACCTGGTTCTGATTCTGCCTGCTTTATCTCTTATCTTCTCTCCCTCCATCCTCAGGCCTGGAGTTCGGACCAGAGAAGGACTGCATATTTATTGGCATGGGAACTGAGGACCTAGACGTGGCAGAGCTAGTGGATACCATAGCTGCCCTGGGGAGGGACATAGAGGAGAACGGCAGGGTAACGCTATCTCCTTCTACTCTGTTTACCTACAGTCTGTCACTGCCTCAAACATGGCTGGTACTTCCAGATTATATATATTTTTGATGATAAAATGTAATCAAAAATCTATGTAATACTACAATCCTATTGCATTGATTGAGTTGTAAATTACTATTTTCTTCTGTCCCATCTTGTCACTAGCTATTAGAGAACATGACGGAGGTGGTGAGGAAAGGCATCCAGGAGGCAGAGCTCCAGCTCCAGAAAGACAACCAGGAAAAACTCATGGAGGAGGTGTGTGTGTGTGCGCGTTTTTGTATGTGTGACATTAATCAGTGCTTTGTATACATGCACATTTTATGGACTGATTTTGTATTTTATTTTTTTTGCACCATCATCTCTCTCTCTCTCTCTCTCTCAGGGTGTGTTGAGACAGATTCCTCTGGTCGGCTCCGTGTTGAACTGGTTCTCTCCGTTCCAGAGCACTGTGAAGGGCAGAACCTTTAACCTGGCTGCAGGTACACAAGTGTGTGTGTGTGTGCCTGCTCCTAGGTTGTTCCTGTACGTCTGCATTCCGATGGTATAATAAGTGACTGTGTGTTTCCCATAGGTTCCCTGGACTCCACAGAGCCCACCTATTCCATGAAGGCCCAGACAGGTGGGCTGGCGTCGCCAGAAACCCCTACCTCCTCTGCCAAGAGACTGCTAGGTATTGTCTCACAGGATCTATAGATGGGATATTCTTGTTCTTTTGCAGTCATTCTCTTTTAAAATCAAGGGACATATTTTATTTATAAAAAATACTGAATCTTAGACTACTATTCTCTGATTCCTCCTCTTCCTCCTCCACTTGCAGGACAGAGGCTGTTCCGGCGTGAGGGTGCGGGGGGCTCTGACTCCCACAGTGAGACCAGCTCCGTGGGCCAGGCTGAGGATCTCTCCAGGGAGAGGGTCTCACAACCCACCACACCCACCCCACCTGTCCCAGACGAGGTGGTTGCTGTGGCCCCTGAGAGCCCAGAGACCCCCCAGGTGCCAGCTGAACCCGAGCCCACGCAGGAGAAGGGTGAGGTGGGTACACAGGAAGGGGAAGAGGAGGAGAGCCAGCCTGAGGGCCAGGAGGCACCAGTGGAGGAGACGGGCAGATAGGACAGCCCCCAGGGCAGGGTTATTTGAAACCAGCTCTGAAAGGTTCCAGGCCAGTCCAGCAGGTGTTGCAGAGCAGGGATTCATTCCATTTTCAAATAATTCTCCCATGCCTCTTTTCCTGACAACTGTCTCCTTATAGATCTGAAGGGACTGGAAACTGGGATGAGAGATAATTAGATAGAAAAGGCTTCACTTAACCTACCAGAAGGGTAGGGAGTGTTTTTGTCATTTTTATCTCTTCTTTATTCTTTCTTTCCAGTCCCTTGATGACTGGGAGAGGTTAAGGGCAAAGGGAAGGAACCAGGATTTCAGAATGTAATCCAGCCTTAGTCTCTAGGGTTGTGTCTGACTGTCTGAGGACTCAATCATTGTGGGTTAATAAATAATTATGTAGGAGTAGGACCTAAGAACTCTAGTCAAGCAGGAACTACACCTGGGGCAGGGAGTCAAAGGTGAAGGGTCGTCTGAGGACTTCCTGGTTCATGGCCTCCACTCTACTTCAGTCGGTCTCGTCATGACCCGGAGGTAAAACAGCTTATATGCAAGCCAAGTAGCGTGTGACTAACACTGGAAATAAAACAATTTTAGTTTGAATGTAATGTATGCACACCTTCTATTTCTATCCACTCAATCAACATCATGATCAGTAAAACCAGCTCTATATAGAGGGAAATGTAGTAGAAAAATGAAAGCATACTGTGATATGACTTGAACAAGAAAGAATAAACGCATCCACCTGCTTCTGATACACCCACAGTATATGTGCACTACCCTAATAGACCCTCCACGGTTAGTCAAACACCCTCCTGTTCATTTTTGCACATACTTGGGTCTGATTGGTGGATGTTTTTGTTTTTTTTTACAATAGAAATGTATGTTTTTAATAATATGACCAATGGGGCTAACATTTCCTTACATCCACAAGCTGAGGAAATGCTTTTTTTTTTTCTTTGCCAAAAAATATAGTGGCTGTAAGTTATGTTGATGTTTCCTGTGAGAAAGACATACAGTAGCTATTATAATGCCTAGACTGATGATAGCATATTTGCAGGTTAAAGGATTTGGTTTCGATGCAGGGTTGTAAAGAAGATAAAAAAAACTATATTCCATTTGTTCTGTCCATTATTACTGCACTACCTTATTTAATGTTGCACATAGTATGTGTTACTCAACCTTTTCAATTCATTTATTTTTTATTATCAAAATAACAGTCTATAATTTGTTTCAATAACTACTTTGATGAAGAATTATGATTCCTGACTTGAAATGACACAAATATTTCTGTCCTGCTTCCATTACCTTCTCTATTTGATTTCACATACGTTTTCTCTAAGCCCTTTGTCAAGGATCCAGTTTTATGTTCCTTCCATACCATTGTCTTCAAAAGGGAGAAGTTATCTAGAGAATTTAACTATTCTCGACCTACAGCTCTAAGGGGGTTTACGACATGTTTTGTACACAGTTGTAATTATTGAAATGATAGGTGTTACATTCTCGTTGCCCAATAATATTTCTGCTATGTAGTCATAAATTGGGAGAACTTTAATGACCTAGGGTGTCAGTAGACTACTGACATTACAATGACTTTCAAATGTGATGAATCATTTGCTTATAAAACTGCTTTTGCATCCACTGTACAACACTGTGCCGTTAGACATTTTTATATCCAAATCAAACAGAATGGAATGAGCTTATACTTTTAAGTTTTTCTTAACTTAGGATGTGCACTTAACTTGAAAATACAACCGTAATTGGTTGGTGTCTTCTGAATTTGATACTATAAAGATGATCTTGGTTCACTGTACTCTGATATAATTTCCATTTGTTGTATATCTGTTTAATGTTCTAAGGCTTTGTTATTACGTCTATCACCTTTATTGAGGACATTGTGTTTTCATATTCTTTAAACATGTTGTGTATGTACATGTTACTTTTTATTCTGCTCCTAATCAGCAATTCTGGTGCAATAATCTACTCATAGCAAAGGAGAAAATAACTGATATTTAATGTTGTTGAACTGGGAGCGTTATTTTTGATACACCATTAATTTAGTTTTCTGAAGTGAAGATATTTAATAGAATAATGCTTTAACAATGTTTTAAGGACATAGGTGGTTGAAGTACTGCACTAGGCTCACTGAAGTTCAATGCCTGTTTCTCAAAGATGTCTGAAAAAAACACTGGTCAAATATAATTTCATGTGATGGAAAGAGGGATGTATTGAAGAATCCAATCAGCTTTATTAAAACATGATATAAAACAGTTGTGTCATCAATCATTTGCTGGGACTCTTGAATTTACAAGTCAAAGGTGTTAATCAAATTGTTAGTTACCAATTTATCAGTAATTTCAGTCGACATAATTGAAATCCTGATTTAGTACCAATGTCAGGTTGATGTGTTTCTCCCTGTCAGAAATAACCAATGGAATCAGTATGGGGAATTAAAGAACCAAAATACACACTGCGAATGCTCAAACTTTTTCCTCAATGTTATTTCGCCCTGCCTTCGTTGATGCACCGTTTTGTGCTGCTGGACATTTTGCTAGACATTGTCTCCCCCTAGTGGCAAAATTAGTACTTTGCACCAAGGCATCAGCTGAACCTCAGCAGTGTCCATACAGAACAAAAATATAAACGCAACATGTAAAGTGTTGGTCCCATGTTTCATGAGCTGAAATAAAAGATCCCAAAAATTATCCATACGTACAAAAAGCTTCACTCAAATTTTGTGCACACATTTCTTTACATCCCTGTTAGTGGGAATTTCTTATTTGCCAAGATAATCCAGCCATTTGACAGGTATGGCATATCAAGAAGTATGAGTATTTATGTCTGTAATAAAGCCCTTTTGTTGGGGAAAAACTCATTCTGATTGGCTGGGCCTGGCTCCCCAGTCACGATAAATCCATAGATTACGGCCTAACGAATATATTTCAATCGACTGATTTCCTTCTATGAACAGTAACTCAGTAAACACGTTCTTTGTTGCATGTTGCGTTTATTTTTTGTTCAGTATGGTTCACGTTTATTTCGATGGGAATGAAAATGAACTAAACTTGCACGTTTACTTATGTGAAAGGACTGCAAATGCCATTAGATACCCACTGTCTGTCAATAGAGAAGGCCTACACTGTGGAAAGAACTCATGCACTCACACAGACAGGCCTATACACAAATATCAAATTATACAGTTTGTTGCAGATGCACTTCCTAGATTTTTGAGCGAGATGTTAATTTGAGGTAATGAAATTTAAGTTTAAACGGCATACGTGTGTTCTGTAAATAATCATTTTCAGTGTTCATACTAGCACAGACTGGCATTTGAGCGTCTCGTGCATCGTTTGCCGAATTGGAACTAAAAAATGTTGAACGTGCAAGATGGGTCAGCAACGTTGACGTAAAAAGTGTGCTTCCCGTGTGTATGGAAATGTAGTTTTCTCGCGTCCACCATTACGTTCTTCCGAATAACGGCGACACCTGCAATGCACAGCATTTCCCAGTATGCAACTGGTTGTCGCTCCCATCGGTCGGGGAGAGTCAGCAGCACACGAGGACTTGCTGGGAGTGCTGAGTCGAATTTTGCTTTCGCGTATCCCTTTACCGAGAGAAACCGGCTATTTTATTTCAAGTAAATCGAACACATATTAGACATTAGAGAGAGGAAGTTTGATACGTTTTATCCGTTGACCTCAACAACGGGTTAACAATAGGGGCGGACACTAGCCAGTTCGGCAACTGCGTAACGCAAGTCTTTATCCACAGTAGTGAACATTAGTAGACCGTGATGGACCCGCGAGACGCTGCCCCGGATTCCTGGGAACAAGACGATGATGTTGAGGCCCCGGTCGACGGGAAACTCGATTCCGAATTCGCCGCCCTCAACGTGAATGCCAAACCGTTTGTCCCCAACATAAATGCCGTCGAATTTGTCCCGTCCTTCTTTCAGAAAGGCCCCTCGGAAGATCCTGATTCCTGTGGTAAGTTCGCGGTCTCTCACGTTTGCGTTTGGCTATATGGTTAGCTAGCTTGTTAGCTAGTTCACTTAGTTAGCTAGCTAACAAGCTCCACAACACACATGCGTCTACACTTTAGAGACCGCGTAAAGTAGCTAGTTAACGTTCAAGGTAAGCATTAGTTACCAAATTAACGGTATTTAGCTAGGCTAGTTAGTTAGCAACCGAACGTTAGTTTGTTAGTTAGCCAAGTTACTGTAACGTTAGCTGTGTTCGGTAGTTGATGGATTGTTAATGGCTTGTTAGTTTGTAACTAATATTTTCGTTAGGTTTTTAGCTAACTATAGTAACGTTATGTTTCTAACCACTACTTACTAGCTAGTTGCCGGTTAGCTAACATTAACTTAGCTTGCTTTTAGCCTACTGTCGCCGACAATGTCTATAGGTAGATACGTTAGCTAATATTAAGCATTTGTGAGGTTTTGGACATTCTAGGTTTTAGTTAACTAGGTAAAGTAGCAAACGTTATCATTTTACCAAATGTTAGTTACTGGCATAACTATTTAAACGTTAGTTACCCTATCCTATGTCAGTCGTGTGACAATTGTGTACGTAACGTTGGTAAGACACATGGTCCCACATTTGTTTTACTGTCTACGTGGGCTATGTAGTCAGAAATGACTAACTAAGACATTCTTGGCCAATTGTGCTTTTTTTAGTCTATACCCTTACCACAATGTAAGTTAGGATTTCAAGATATGTATCCAATTAGCTAATGTAGATAAATAACTAGTAATTATTTGAACGGGTACAACCTTGCCCCCACATAAATTGCAAGACATGACAACTTTAGGAACTGGTAACTAGTGTTGACATTTGTGACTTGGACGATCTTACATACATACGTGGAAGACAAACTTGTGAACTAAGTGCCCAATTTGAGCAGACCTAGAAAGCAGAAATAACTAGTCAGAGCCGTTCATACAACTCTTTTACGTTTTGATGTAATGAAAATGAGCTGTGGCATATTTTGGTCAGTTCTGTCTTTTGCCAAATCCAATATGGAGGGGAATATGTCAGGTGCTTTGTCTTGAAACATAAATGACCATACTTTCTAGAAAAGCCCATAGGTTGTGGTGGTTATGCATGATCTATTAGGCAATACTAACTTGTAAGTCATGAGGGGATTCAAATCTAGCTATTTTCCCAGTGATATTTTTGACCTACAGCAGTTTTATTATCCTTTAACCTCTGCTTACCTGTTAACCTGCCGAACATGCCTGTGCAGACTTTCTGCTGTTGATGGACATCACCAATGTGTGTTCATACTAAAGTTACTCAACCGCTCTTGAGGAAAATGCCAGCCCAGTAAAAGTATAGTAAACATCAAGCTGTTGGTGGGTTAACCTCTTCCGGTGGAGTGTTGTTGCGTATTGGGTGGGGTGTTGTTGCATATAGATGGGTTACCTGACAATGTCACAAGTGGTTGACGCTTCAATGGGGCAGAAGTCAGATGTGATTCTGGATGGCCAGATGGCTACCAACAATGACTAGAAACTGCCATGTGGGGAATCGTGACTACTGTCAGCCAGTTTCATCTTGTTCTTGAGACCATGTCTTGTGTTTAGGTGTTTTAACTGATTTCATGTTAACTGAAATTTGCCAGCTAACCAAGAACTGTAACAATGTGTTTGAGATCACAAGTGCTCATTTTGCAAATTTGTTTTTTCAATGAACATTGAAGAAATATAGTTTACATGTTGTCAACAATCTAAGCCAACCCGTATGTTTTGCCCCGTAGTTGCGCAGGCTTTGGTTGTTGCTAAACATCCAACCTGTCTATAGTACATATTGAGAACCAGTTAACTGGGGGAACTGGTGTTGCAGTTTGTTGGCGTCATAAGAACTGTATTAGTTGTGACCAGTGCTCTTCCAGTCTACCACAATGGTCGGTAGATTTCACACCAATCCCACCTTACATTTTATTTGATGAAAAATGTCTGGTGAAAGAAGTGTTAATGTGAATACGCTCTACCTCTTTTTTAGCGGACATTGAACCAGCTGTTGCCACCGTGGAGGTCGCAGAAACTGCAGGTATGTATATGTGTGTTTTACACCTGTGGTCATTTTGCTCTGTTCAGCATTGTCCATGAATAGCTTAGCTAGCCTCACAATCTATGGGCCCAGCCTCTGGCCTCTTAACAAAGACCTCCGTAAGTCCTGTCAACCCACTGTTCAGTGTCCACCAAAACAACTGTCAGTGCCTTATTCCCTTCAGAGTGGCTGCAGTTCCTAATTTTCTGCAAAACTGAAGTTTTGGACTGAAGAGAGATTTCTGCGCATGTGCAGGATCCGCTGCGTGCTTCCCCCTCCGAGTCCTTTGAGCTACTGCTCAGTGCTTGCTCACTCCGTGACTCCGCTGCCACTTGTTCGAAGAAACAGTTTTTTTGTCTGTTGTAACAGTAATCAAGCACGACACAACAGACAATTTCTTTTTCGGAGGGGGGGGGGGGGTTAGGCAAGCTGTATGTAGACAACATATCAACTAAGCAAGACTCAGACAGGCAGTCAATAGTACGGGTGTAACGGTACGAACATTTGTACTGAGCCGTTTAGTACAGGGATCTTGGTTCATACCGCACTGTGAACCTGAATGAATACATAAATATTCAAATAAAAATGCTAGACGTACGCTGCGTTGTATGCCTCAAGTAAATCAAAGTTGAAAAAAACATTTTTGGCTATTCCGTTAACAACTAGAGCCTATGCCTACGTTGTAATCAGAACTCAAATCTTATTTGGCGCATTTCAAACTGTTCTTTTGTGAGGCGCAGCCGGGAACTAGTTCTGTACGATGGCGAGTGGTGTGTTTGAAAAACCAGGACGATTCTCTGTTTAAATCTCCAGTTTGGAACCTTTTGGCTTCTCAGAAGATTACAGCGGCAATGGACAGAGTATGTCGCCACTGATCAACAAAAATGCCTATACAACTGCCAACACCTCAAACATGACACATTTAAGCCGACTTCACCCTAGTATTCGCATCACTGGAGCAAGATGGAAATGCAAAAAAAGAACTGTCTCCCCTCTGCTAAATGAATTGACCAATGCACCCTGTGTTGCGCTTACTACAGATGGATGGACCACCAGGGCTACTTCACTGTGACAGTCCATCACTTTGGGAAATGAGAAGTACTGTGCTACAGACCCCACTCACTTGAGTCACACGTGCGCATATTTTTCTTTGTAAGAAAACATTATAGCATAGGCCTACACAATGTCTGAGTCATGTTTATATATTGATTTCACACACATATTGCACTTTTATTTTAGTGTTTATGGATAGTCGTGTGTTTTCATTTAAGAAAATACGTGTTGATATTCCTGATTGTGCTCTCATCAGGTATTATGACTCATGATCATATATGGAATTGGTAACTGTTGGCATTTCATTTTCCGCTTTACTGAACCGTGACCCCAAAACTGCAATACCCACCTAACTGGGTTTGGTGAACTGTTACAACCCTCGTCAACAGAGATTTTAATATGCAAACTATGGCTATTGGGAGGCAGAGTTCTTTATCAGTAAATATGGCAGCATAAATCAAAAGATTATCACAGAACTCTGATCGTTTTGCGCCAATACAAAGTGCGGACTACGTCTTGCTTGTGCTACAGCAATATCCGTTACAACAGACAGAGCCTTCATATATATTTTTGTTCGTTTCAATCAGCTTTCCAGAACTGAGGCTTAGAGATGGGCTACATGTCAATCAAATTTGTTGAGGGTTCAGTAAAGTGTGAGTAAAACATAGTTTATTTCACTTTTGTATGTAATCTGCTTCACTTGCTTTGGCAATGTTAACATATGTTTCCCATGCCAATAAAGCACCTTGAATTGAGTAAAGAGACTTGAACGTGTGTGTGTGATAACATGCGCAGAACATGATTCGGCTCGTTCGTTTTGAGAAGTTAGGTGCGTGGGTGGAAACTCTGTATTTGCGGCGTCTGCCTGTTCCATTTTCCACTTTACCCCAAAGTGTGCTATCAACCTCACCGTAAAGTATAATTAAAGTTTTACTGGTGAAACGTCTGCGTACCAACCATTTGCTCTCAATCAGTTTCATGGGGATTTTCATTTAGATCTTGAGTTCTACAGTTTGGAAGTAGTCTACAGTTGTTTTTAAATGAACAATAACCAGGTTTCCATCCAATCTTTTTATGCGAGTAAAGTACGTTGGACTAAAAATGAATGACAGGCCTGGTGGGAGTAAAAAAATGTGGGTGAACTTTCAAAATGGCGACAAAACAAACCGCGCTAGACAATGTAGGATCTTTTTGTTGGTAAAACTGAATTATGTGAGAAATGTCGGTGGAAACACTTGTGTGCAAATATTGATATAATAACCATCATAAACTTGGAGTCAGTTGATGACATGTTTGGTCCTCCCACTACGACTCGTCGGGAAAGCATGCGGTTTAGGCTACAGATGAAATACATTCTGATGAACTTCACAGGGTGGTGAAAGTGCAAGGTGATGAGCTTGATGTTCCTTTCCTATAAATATTGAGGGTCTTGTTCTGGTAACATGATAATCGATGCTTGGCTGCCGTTTTGAAATTTTTAAAATGATCTTGCTTTTTTGTCTAATAATAATATCAAGTAGGCTATATGTGCTCTTTATGCACTGTTGGCTAGAGCGCGCGTGCCAATTCCAGAGTTGGCATACGCTATGTAATGCGTATTTTTTGGTGAGAAACCCATTTAACTTGTACAGCAAAGGGTATTTTTTAGGTGCACTGTCATCACGCACAGCCTTATATCTGCAACTGGTACATTTGATGGAAACACATCTCTGGTGGGAATATGCGCATGTTGGTTTTTATACAGATTTGAGAATGTTAGCGTGAACCTGTGGCCAATTGGATGGTAACTGAGCCAGTGAGTAAAGTTTAGAGCAGATGGTGTTAAGAAGCTGTAGCCTACCTGTGTGTTTAGTTTAAATCAAAGCACTTCTGAGTTTTGTACAAGAGTAACTAGTTATTCTGTTATGTAGAAGACTATCAATATGTGATCTAGCAGACATTGATTCAGCTTTGATCTAACTTTATTGAATGGGCACCATTCGTCTGAGTAGAGCAGAGACTGTGCGTAAAGTAGAGAATCTGACACGTGCAGAAGCTTCGGGACCTTTTGCTGTTGGGAAGAGGGGTCCAGAATGATCCCCAGCCACTCCATTCAATTAGTCTGACTTTTCCTGTGACTGGCAAAATGACTTCAGCCTTCCTTACTGTTGAGGTCTTACATCATTTACATTAGGCTAAAAGTTGTGAATGTGCAGGATTGAAGAAAGGCTTGAAGTCCAGCCAAACATGTCCGGGCCCAGGCTGCCTTGGAGCACTCACTGACCTCTAACCCATATTCTACTGCAAGTGTTTCCTGGTCCTGGGTACCCAAAGGGGTAGACATTTAGTTTTTCCCCTAGCATTACACACCTGATTCCACTAATCAACTAATTTAACCTTTGATAAAGTGTAATCAGGTGTGTAGTACTAGGTTAACTAAATGTGCACCCCTTTGGGTCCTCAGGACCAGGATTAAACACTACTGATTTCGCTGTCTCATAGTTGGAATGATGAGCCATGCTCTCCAAGTGTCAGCATGGTTTGTCATCACTACTACGGTCTTTAAGCCCTGTAGGGCGCTGAATGGTTACACTATTTCAGGTGTTAAACTGCTTTTTCTGGAACTCAAAGAATGGAAATTGTATCAATGTTATTGGAATGAACTCTGACCTTAAGCTCTGTTCTGTCGATTTGGCATTCTGTAGTTTCAGCGGTAAAATCTTGTCAAAACTGTTTCCAAAAGTTTAGCTGTAGTAACCGTTAACAAGCTTACTCGTAGAAAAATACCCTCAGAGCTATTTAATTGACTCTAACTGTACTGTATGAGTACTCTGCATAATTGCCAGCCTGTAGTGTAGCCCTAGTTAGGTTTTCCCCTTTGATAATGCAATCTTATGTCAAAGAATTACATTTATTTTATCTATCAAAACTAAAACATTTGTAGAGAAATGTAATTTACCAAATTCTTAGCTACGGTGACAGGCTTTTTCACATCAGACACCAGAGGAATCTATTTTCAAACTAAAGTCATTATTACTTATTCCACACCACTACTGCTCTGTTCGGTTTGTCCCTGGTCAGCCCCGTTGGAGAACGGCGACTCTGAAATGACCACAGAGGAGACGTGGGACCTGAAAGGGGTAGAGCCCAATGAGGAAGAACCAGGAGGAGGGCCTGGTGGCGTCGGGGGACCAATAGTTGTTGAGGAGATTCTGGAGGAGGAAGTCCTGGAGGAGGAGGAAGAAGTGCCAATCATGCCTAAAGTGGTCGCCCTCCCACCAGATGCGCCCAAGAAGGAACATGTGAACGTGGTGTTCATTGGTCATGTTGGTGAGTGGGGGCACATCTTCTTTCTTCCTTTTTTTCAAGGATATTGCAGTGGTTTCACATACTATCACTTAGGTGTGTGGGTCATCTCTGCATTGCTCTTATTTCTTGTGGTTTAATTTGATCCAATAAAACATGTTTATTGGCAGCCCTATATAACATCTATGGTGTATAGTTGTCACTGTCACACCTGGATTGCTGATTGGGGTCTTTGTCAAAGAAACAAATCTAGGGAAACGGTGCTATTGCCTTAATAGGAAACAGTGAAAATCCAGGCAATGTTTTGTATTTATTTTTCATTTAATCAGCCCTGTTACAGGTTTTATCTGCTCTCACCCCTCCCTGTTGTCCCTCATCTCTCCCTAGATGCTGGCAAGTCTACCATCGGAGGACAAATCATGTGAGTATCTCTCTTTCTGTTGTGGTTATGATTCATTCAATCCAATGGGGCTTTTAACACCTGTTGCATGTATCACCACCCCTCCACTCTTTGCTCCTTCCCTCTCTCATCACTCCCTCTGGTTATCCCCTTCCTCACTGGTAGGTATTTAACGGGCATGGTGGAGAAGAGAACTCTGGAGAAGTATGAAAGAGAAGCCAAGGAGAAGAACAGGGAAACCTGGTGAGTTACTCTGCTTTTTACCAGGGTCTACTGCAAAAAGTATATGAAATGGCGTGACTAATGCCTGTCAGTATAACAAGGGTATAACCCTCTCCCTCTCTCTGTCTGCCAGGTACCTCTCCTGGGCTCTGGACACTAACCAGGAGGAGCGAGACAAGGGGAAGACTGTGGAGGTGGGACGAGCGTACTTTGAAACTGAGAAAAAGCACTTTACCATCCTGGATGCGCCAGGACACAAAAGCTTTGTGCCCAATATGATCGGAGGAGCGTCGCAAGCTGACCTGGCTGTGCTGGTGAGTCCATAGGGTCATGCTGTTGTTTTTCAAGGTGTGGGGGGGTGGAAGGCCCCTGAAATAACTTGACTGCAAATGCCAAAATATCCAGTTATTGAGAGACCAAGATCTCTTGAAATGGTAAATATAAAGATTATAAAAATAACTATTTGAAATTGTTCCTTCTTAATGATAAAAAGTTGTTTACTTGATCGTAAAATACATTGTTTTGAAATCTACACAGCAATGTCATGGTTCCTTGAATGATTTTCAATGTGTATTTCTCCTGCCTAGGTGATCTCAGCCAGGAAGGGGGAGTTTGAGACGGGCTTTGAGAAGGGTGGACAGACACGGGAGCACGCCATGTTGGCCAAAACAGCAGGGGTGAAGCATCTGATCATCCTTGTCAACAAAATGGACGACCCCACAGTGAACTGGAGCCTAGAGAGGTGCGCAGTTACCACTTAGAGCACAGAAATCACATCAGGCTAAAGGAAACTGGAAGTCATGAGTGCTTGCTTCAGTTTACATTAACATGAAAACACCCATTACAGACAAGATGATATAGTGATAGTTAAAGCCTAGGGTGAAATCCTTTGCTGATGTAGGGTCTTTGTAGAATGGAAATCGTGCATACATTGACGTCGTTACAAGATTTGCTCGTTAGTTTAACATTTATTCTCATGCATCTGAAATCCAGCTCAACCGACAATTTTATTTTTTGTTTAACCTGAAACCTCAGGTACGAAGAATGTAAGGAAAAACTAGTGCCATTTTTGAAGAAGGTTGGCTTCAACCCCAAGAAAGACATTCACTTCATGCCCTGCTCCGGCCTCACAGGAGCCAACCTCAAGGAGCCTGTTGGGTCGTGCACTTGGTATACGTGAGTATCACCAGCTTTTACACTGCTGTTCCTGGGCTGTGTTCACTAGGTACGAAACGGAAGAAAACAGTACCTCTCCATTTTGGACTATCTGTTCTTGTCCAGTAAGAAACAATGCTTCTCTGTTAACGAAGCCACACCAAAGGTACTATAACTTTCCAGTGTGAATGGATTGAATATTCTCCTGACACTGTCCTGACCTGTTTATCTCCTCTCTGTCTGTCTTCCAGGGGGTTACCATTCATTCCACATCTGGACAGTTTGCCAAACTTAAACAGAGCGAGCGACGGACCAGTCAGATTACCCATCGTAGACAAATACAAGGTGAAGACGACCACATTATGAAACCTTAATATTTTTATTCTATTGCCATAAATATGGCAACCAACTCATTATATTTAAGTGTTTATTTAGATATGGTTGTCCATGTCAGTATTTTGATGGTCAACAACTGTACTGAGCCATGTCATTCGTACTGCCCACATCATCAGCAGCTACATTGCTCATGTAATATCCTATTTCCTGGTAATAAAAAGCCTATTAAACCACACTAGTTTTTAAGCCTCTCACACTACTGTAGAATACCCTTTTCTGACCTGGGTTACTTAATCTGGCCTCTTTCTGCTGTTGTTCCCCACCCTATAGGACATGGGTACTGTCATCCTGGGGAAACTGGAGTCGGGGTCCATCAGTAAAGCACAGCAGCTTGTCATGATGCCAAACAGGGTAAGACATTCTCCAGCAGCCTGCCATGGAACATCCAACGCCCATCAGAGCATTAGAGCTATAGCTAATCCTAGCTAATGGGGTGGCAAGTATCTTAAGCCAGAGTTGTTTAGTCATAGGTTTTTTTTTCTCGTATTTTCCATTTGTCTGTGCCACACAGCATCTCCCTCTTTTGTTTTTCTACCGTAAAGGTGTTTGTTCCGTCTCTTATTGTGAACGTGTGTTAATGGCTGCGTATCCCTTCCTCCTTCCATCCCTCCCTGCAGCACACAGTGGAGGTGTTGAGCCTGCTGAGTGATGATGTGGAGACAGATGATGCTTCTCCTGGAGAGAACCTGAAGCTGAGACTGAAGGGCATCGAGGAGGAGGAGATCCTGCCAGGCTTCATCCTCTGTAACGCTGAGAACCTCTGCCACTCTGGACGCACTTTTGACGCCCAGGTACGCCAGTCACCACGCCACCACAGATACTAAGGCGGTTGGAGTTGGACCACCGTCCTGTCTGAATGTCGCCCTAATGGCAAACATACTGGATTTGTTGGTGTTTGTTTTTACCTAGTATTGTATGTTTCTCACAGATTGTCATCATTGAACACAAGTCCATTATCTGCCCTGGTTACAATGCTGTCCTCCACATCCACACCTGCATCGAAGAGGTGCAAATTACGGTAAAGATACTGTCATAATGCCATAACCTACAGAAGGAACCATCTTAATTTTGAATCTGTAATGTACTGCACCTGACAAATAGTGTTTTAAAGACATGCCAGTGTAGTTATTGTGATGGTTCCTCTCCACATCTAGGCCTTAATCTGTCTGGTAGACAAGAAGTCGGGAGAGAAAAGTAAGACGCGACCGCGCTTTGTGAAACAGGACCAGGTGTGCATTGCCCGTCTGCGCACCGCCGGAACCATCTGCCTTGAAACCTTCAAAGACTTCCCCCAGATGGGACGGTTCACCCTACGGGATGAAGGTACGGGGCTCTGCCTTCACTGGGACTGTTAGTAGGCGGCAAGTAGCCTAGCGTTGAGCCAGTAAAGGAAAGGTCTCTGGGTCGAATCCCCAAGCTGACTACTTGAAAAATGTTGATTTGCCCTTGAGCAAGGCACTTAACCCTGATTACTTATGTAAGTCACTCTGGATAAGAGAGTCTGTTGAATGATGAAAGTGTACATGTAAAATGTTAGTCCCTAAATGGCCATGCTGGAAGGAACAATGGTTTAAATGTGGTCCAAACTGAAACCAAGGTTAAAGTAGGGCTGGGTGGTATACCGTATTTTATAATATACCGATATTGATGCAGGGACCGACCGGTTTGGGTTTTTACTTTACCTTCTATACCGGTATTTGAATGTTTGGTTTGTTAAATGTGATACGCCATGTGTAATGTCAATTTGTATAGGTTACTTCGCTACTTGTCAGCTCTCTCCGCTCTTTCTCTCCGTGCCACTTTCCTCACAGACCTAGCCACGCCCCCTGTCACTCAAGGAGCGCAGTTGATGTTCCTCAACCACAAAACACTTGCGTTCAGTCTGAATGGTCAATGCAGCACATGCAACAATGTTGATGACAACAATGCTGTTTTCACTTTGCTTCTTAATATAAATCCACTAGCGTTCTAGAATGACACTTAGTTTGTGTTTCTTACATCAGCAAACGGCTAGTTTGTATTTTTTTAGCAAGTTGCCCTCAATCTTGAGACGCTAACTGTTAGCCACTAATGCTAATAGCTAGCTAGCTAATAAATGTACTTAGTAAGAGCAAACGTAGCTAGCTAATACAGCCTGATAATACCAGTGATGGTGTAGACCTAAATCAGCATGTGGTTTGTGCAACAATATCTTTTAAATCAAAGAGGAATATGCAAAGCAAGAATATGTTAGCTACATGAAGTACTGTAGTTAAGAGAGAACATGCAATGTAGCCAAAGCTTATAGGGTTTCCTAGGAAACACTTTAATTCCTTCCCTGTCACAATAACTCCTCCATGGCATTTTAATTTGTTGTCATCTCAAACACTGTATTCAAAGTGCCCATATTATAACTATAGAATTAGAATAGTCTATTTCCATGAATCCAACAGTTTACTCTAATTTGCAGGTCAAATCGCAATTGCAACATTTGGTTAAAAATAAATCTGATTATTTTCCCATATCGTGCAGCCCTACATGGCAGTATGTAATTTGTCAATTGAGCAGTGGTGTAAAAATACTTTCAAGTACTACTTAAGTCCTTTTTTGTTGTTGTTGGTATCTGTACTTTCCTATTTTTATTTGACAACTTTTACTTCACTACATTCCAAAATAAAAAATACTGTACTTTTTACTTCATACATTTTCCCTGACACCTAAAAGTTACATTTTGAATGCTTAGCAGGACAGGACATGGGTCCAATTCACGGCACTTGTTAAGAACATCCCTGGTCATCTACTGCCTCTGATCTGGCGGACTCACTAAACACAAATGCTTTGTTTGTAAATTATGTTTGAGTGTGCCCCTGGCTATCCGTAAACAAGAAAATGGTGCCATCTGGTTTGCCTAATATAAGGAATTTGAAATTATTTTTTACTTTTGATACTTAAGTACATGTTATCAATTACATTTACTTTTTATACTTAAGTATATTTAAAACCAAATACTTTTAGACTTTTACTCAAGTAGTATTTTACTGGATGATTTTCACTTTTACTTGAGTCATTTTCTATTAAATACCGTGATAGAATATTTTGGTCATATCGCCCAGCCCTAGTTTAAAGTCTCTTAGTGGTTGAGTTGCATTCTTGGTGGAAAAAGTACTGTTGGTTGGGGAGTGGGGTAGAGGGGATGGGTCATTCATTGGGACCCTGAAGAGGGAGAAAGTCTGTAGGAGGGGATCGTAGAGTGGAGGGGCTCCACTTATGACGTTTTGATTTTAATTTAAAACTAGCCCATTTGGGCATGAGTAGACAGGGGCTTTGCTGTTAACCAATGTCTCTGTGTCTTCGCTCCAGGTAAGACCATTGCCATCGGTAAGGTGTTGAAGCTCGTTGCTGAGAGGGACTGAGGCAGTTGCATGGGAGCCCCCGGTCACAGTCCGGCGCCATGGTGGGGTGGGGGTGAAGAGTGGGGTCAGGGGTCATCGATGGGAACACAGGCGGCGGTGATGGCAACTCGGCTCGCGGCCCTCCTCTCTTCTCTCCCCCCCCGACCTGTCGATGATCAGCTTAAAAAACTTATCTGAAAAAGAAACCTGTTTTTAAGCAAATGAAAAACGAGATCAAGTACACATGAGTCAGCTTTCTCATATTGAGAGCTCAGCTATGCCATTTCTGGGTTAGGCCCCTCCCCCCAAACCCATTCCCTCACACCCCTACTCTGGTCTACTCATGACCATGAAACACAATTGTTTTCTCTTCCAGTTTTTTATTTTAATAACTTTTTTCTTCCATCATTGAAAATGTAAAATGGCAGCAGTTATATCTGTAACCAGACGAGGACCAGGATTTGCTTGTAATACAGAAAAATATATTATTTACAAAAAAAGTTGAAACCAAAATGTTATTATCTTGGTTGTACAAAGGATTGCAAATATCCACTAACTATCTCAATTCAGAATCAGGAGGGAATTGGCAGTAAATCTGGAATCCTCCAGACAGGATTTCTGGAAAACCTGGGAATTTTGTGGAAATTAATGGATTTTTGCAACCCTAGTTGTACATGTCTCCCATTGCTTTTACCCACTTTTGGTTTCTCTTATATGGCGTTCTGGCAGTGTGCTTGAGCGTCTTCACATGTTATTAAAGCAAACTACTATGACAAAATATAAAAATTGTGCTGGTTCTTTATTTGGGCTGTTTCACAGAAGTGTGTAACGTTAGATGAAAATATATAATTAAGTTCTACATGAAATTTGTCCTTTAATCTTTATCATGCATACCAAAAACAATCTTTACCCTGTGAGAGAGATGGAATTTAGTAGAGCTGTTTCATGGC
Organism: Hucho hucho; assembly: GCA_003317085.1. Taxonomy (NCBI): domain Eukaryota; kingdom Metazoa; phylum Chordata; class Actinopteri; order Salmoniformes; family Salmonidae; genus Hucho; species Hucho hucho. The sequence continues at coordinate 172,078 of QNTS01001066.1, read as the reverse complement.
ACAGGTGTATTCGAGCAGTCCTTTTCAAAGCCTAAAATACTTAATTTTGACCCATACAGAATGTGCCCTACAGCTGGATATTTGCCTGTGTGTAATGACCGCTTGTGTACCTTTGTACTGAACTAAATTACATGACGAGCAGGTGGCGCCTCTTCTCTCCCTTTCAAGTTTTACTCTAATGGATATTGTCGTTTTAATCAGATCAGTTTAATAAATCAAACATGACCCGTATTTACACTAACCTAATTATCCATACACAACTGACAATCTGGACGCAATTAGAATGTGTATCACACTCATACAATAAATTACTCATTCTCCATAAGCATCATGTCCTTTTCAAACTTAAATTATATACATTTGTAGCGTTCAAATGTACAATATCTATTCTGTTGATTTTATTTGTAGAATTTGGCCATCAGGCCCCATCAAAAAGTAATGATAGCATTCCTCTGCCATTGCCCTTAGAAAGAATAATGTACTGTTCCATTTTCCCGTAATACATAGCCTAAAATGCCATGTGGGGAGATTATACTGTATGTGAACAGGGTACAAACTGGAGCAAAGCAGAGATTGACATGATGGAGGGAGACAGAGCGGGAACTACAGGGTGGGGTCACTGTTCTGTGTGGGCGTGGCTTTGGCCATAGTAGTGGTTTTGACAGTAGTCATCAGAGGAGCAGCCAGCCAGCCTCTGACCAACACTGGGCAAAGTGCGAGAAACAACACAGGCGAAACGCCTAATGGTAAGTGAGGACATCGGGTTTTTTATAATTAAATTGAAGACTACAGGATTTTATTGAATATAAAAATGGGATGGAATTTCCTTTTCCATGTAGTTTTATTGCAATTTTAGTGAAATAAGATGTGAAATAGTGAGTTCTGCAATGACAGATTGATAAAATAGTAAACCGTACATCTCTGAAAGTATCTGTGTAGTATCAGTGGTAGATAAAGTCCTATACTTTTAAGTGGTGTCTCTTCTGATCTGGTATCCCTTCCTCAGCACAACCCAAGGATACAATCCACAGTGGTCACCGTGTCAGACATGGATCGTAAAACCAGACGCACCAACCATGAGGCCCAGGACACTGAAGCAACGACCCCACTGAACCATGTCCCTGACTGGGTCACCCTGGGCACTAACGTCCCCTGCTGGTACTACTTCACCAGGCCCATCCTGGCCATCCTTATCGGCGGGGTGCTGTTCGGCTTGGGCACTGCCCTCTCCCTGCTCTACTTCACCCAGGTGGGGAACGTGCCCTACCTGCTGGGTCCTCTGTTCCTTTCTGTGGGGCTCATGTTCCTGGTCACGGGGCTGGTGTGGGTGCCCGTGGTGAAACAGAGACTAGAGCACAAGGCTCTGACCAAGGTCAATGGCAAGGCGCTTCAGGTGCACGAACAGCACTCAAGAGCCATGGACTCTTAAAGCTAAAACTATGTTCTGTTTTGTACTGTAGAGTAGGTCAATCGTGTTAGTGGGGTTTTCTCCCAACAGAATTCTGAAAAGCACACTTCCTAAAAGATGTATAAGTGTGTGAGGAGGCAGGTGTAACACAACATAGATGGATTTGTATTTCTTTAACCTTTATTTATGCAGGTTAGTCTTATCCATATAGATTCCGTTTTGCAAGAGACCTCTGTGAAATGCACTGTTTATCTTCTGTATGTAGCTGTCCTCTATATCTAGGCCCTAATACAAATATGGGATTGAATGACCTCGTCCTGTAAAAGGGAACATTGTGTGATTGCTCTGTTGGAGGGCTTTAACATGATCAGAACATGGCCGTGCTCCTGCGGCCCAGGCTATCCCATCTGTCTGTCTGATTGTGATCTGTATTAGTTGTTGTTTTTCCACCATAAGCCACTGTTTTTCTTGTAGCTGCTGTTGTAGTGGATTGCTAAATCCTTTAGAAACAGGATTACAGAGTCAGAAAATGCTACTGGACATTATTATAGCTGATTGTTGAAGTCATGATGGACAGTTGGACACTGAGTGCCTCGCTCTGTCCCTCAATACTGCTGCTGGATTAAATAATCTAACCTTTTATGTTTCTGGGTCAAAAAGACTGTCCATCTGGTCAAAAGCAAAAACAATGTATAAAGGAGGTGGGGGCCAGTGGGATTTGAATTCGGACTAAGTTAGCCAAAATGTTTACATTTTTACCTAAACTTGAGATGTTACAGTTTTACATTGCATTGTGCATTTGTTCATTCAATCATTCATGTAGGCTACTCCGATTCCATGTAATATCCAACATCGTGAGAGCAGCAAATATTCAGGTACCTTTTATCTTCTTTCTAAATGTGTAATTTTATTTATGAACATAACGCAGCAATTGTATAATGAATAATAAATTGGATTTGATATACTAGTCTTGCATTTTCAATGTACAGTAATAAATTGTATGGGTGCACATATTGTTCTGTACAAAAGACCACAAGGTGGCAATAGGCCTACATGCCATTACTTGGCAGTCAGGTGAGAGGGTAGGTGAAATGTCATGGTGGGGTGTATCACGTTATACTAAGGCTGCAGACAGGCAGTCCAAATCAGATATTTTTTTCCACCAATTGGCCAATCAGATCAGCTCTGTAAAAGATCTGATGGGATTGGTCAAACAAGTAATTAATAGAAAAAATATCAGAATATGGCTGCCTGTGTAAACACAGCCTTAGAGGCTTTTGTGTTTGTCATTACTTTTAATTTAATTTTAATTTATTTTAAAAAATTCTGCCATTATATTCTTGTAGAAATGAGGAAGAGGAACAAGTAATGAGTCAAAAGTTGTCCAGAATGTCATTCCACAGTGTGAAAGGAATATCATGATGCTTGTGAACAGACATTAGTGTGCAATGTTTGGCGTCTCTATGCATATTGGACTGATGACAGATATCTAGAAAATCAGAACCATCATGGCTCCTTTCCACAATGCATGTCACCCATGTCCTACCTCCTTTACAGTATTAATATGGCTGTTGTCATGCCAGTATCCCGTCTACCCCGCCCTCCCTCACCTGTCTACGGCTACCACGCCCCTCCTCTCCCTGTGCTGTGCCCTGTGCTGTGACACAGGAACACCTGAATAGGGGCGAGCTTCCTCACCTGTCTCACCTTACCTGTTCTAACAAACGGCTTCGTTTGAAACTCTACACCAATTGAATTCACCGAATTCCACCAGGAAACCAACCGCAAATGATAGTTAGGAAAGAAAGGTGGTCTAAACAAAGTATTTGTTAGGCCTATCTCCAAGCCAATTTAGAGACATGGAGCCGACGTACCGCGGTCTGGGGCGCTGTTCCTGTGCCTTTTGGTTGGCAGTGTCCTTCGACATATTCGGGCTGCTCGTTCTTTTGATCGGTGTTTTTGCGGACATATTCTTCTATGACTTTTTAATCTACGCCGGGGCCATCATCATCTTTCTCAGTCTCATCTGGTGGGTGTTCTGGTACACGGGAAACATCGAGGTCCCCCCGGAGGAGCTGGAGGATGACGTCGGGCTCTTGAAGAAGGAGCGGGGCATCGCAGGTGCGGTGAGGCGGTTATCCAGCCGTCTCTCCAACGGTGTCAGGAACTCTCTGCGTCGGAATGGAGCCCCCCCCCGCGGGGTCGCGAGAAGGGTAGGGACCGGGCTGTCTACGACGCACATGAGGGATGCCCAAAAGCAACCGAAGCCCCAGCCTGTCGTATTGGCGATGGGGCCGCTTGATGAGGACATGCACACAGTGTCTGCATCAGTGGACACTGACGTACCTGTCCCGCACACAGCTACAGAGACCTCGGCCATATGATGCGCAATGCGCACAAGGTTAGCCTATTGTTTCCAATCGGTCATTAAGCCATTTAGGCTATAGCCTAGGGATACATTTTGATATTGGATAGGCCTAATTTGCATTAAACATGTGCATAGATTATAGGTTTTATAGGCCAACTTCATTCTAGGCTATTGTTTTAGCTTGATAATAGACCACAATTCATTAGGCTATAATGTTCCTTATAATACAATTAAATGACAATGAGTTTCAGTGAATGAGGAAAGAAACTGTGTGATCTAATGGAAACAGACTTCCTTTATCTTTACGTTAACTATTAACGTCATTGAATGGCAGTGCACGCCTAAAGACAAGCCCTGTTCAAACAATAAAACTGTTTCTGAGAGGGCAAATAGATCTGCTGCTACATGAAACAAAGAAACGTAGGTTGACCAGGAATTGTCTATCTTAGGAGTTAGGACACATCTATCTAAACCGATGTAAGCTACAGTATGACTGGATGTTGCAACTATGACATCATGAGGTGACGATGTCTTTTGTCAAACAGAATTTAGAGGCTTGGCAGCACTGAACCCCATAAGGACATTTCACTTGTCCATCTCACAATGTTTACAAGTACATTTCATTTTTTATATTTTCCGATAGGCTTTTTTCTTTGAAACATTTCGTTTTTAAAATCAAATTATGCTCCTCAGTGAGGACTTTTTGTTTGTTTTATGTTAATTTTGTGAATAATTTGTGAATACTTTGTGGATAATTGAAGCAATACTTTGATAACACAGAGATTTCTTCTAGCAAATATGTCAGACTTTCATTTTTAGGGCTAAGTGCTACTGAGAAGGTGCTTGTTGTGAACTTGACTTGGCACCTGTATTCTACATCCCCGTCCACAGTGCTGACAAGCAATGTAGCACATTAATGACCTTTGTACCCTATGGATTTCCCTACCTTCATTTATACAAACATTACTTTTGTATGTCCATATGGCTGCCTCATCATGCTTTATGATTCCGAAGGTGAAAACAAAACATTTGACCTGTTTGTATTTCCAACTGACAATTTTCAGATTTTTGCCAAACACAGTACCTACACATTGACTAGAGTAACATATGAGTGTTACTGTGGTGAATGACAACACTTTGATGATCTACAATAGACTAGCTTAGACCTTGACACACAATAAAGTATGGGAGCGGTGTACTGTACTATGTTTTTGAGCTTCAGCCAGGGTCCTTTTATCACACTGACAGTGATTATATGAGGCTGAGAGGTACTACAGATGTAGGATCTTAATTTGATCACCAGGTTGCAGGATAACTTTCCTGGTGTAAAAAGGCTTCTGAAGTTTGTAATTTCCATTAATTATAATCCACATAACAATTCACATTTCTTGTTGCTGCAGGATTATTTTTCTGCTGTAGCAAACTGGCTCAAATTAAGATCTTACATCTGTAGGCTACCCTGCCAAAGTTCAGGTGGCTGAAATTTGGGACATTTTACATATACTATACATACATAATAGACTTTTGTATGAAGAAATAATCACACAGATATATATATATATATATATATATATATACATATATACTTTTTTCTACTGTATTATTGACTGTATGTTTGTTTATTCCATGTGTAACTCTGTGTTGTTGTTTGTGTTGCACTGCTTTGCTTTATCTTGGCCAGGTTGCAGCTTTAAATGAGAACTTGTTCTCAACTAGCCTACCTGGTTAAATAAAGGTTAAATAAAAAATGTGTCACATACAGTTGAAGTCGGAAGTTTACATACACTTAGGTTGGAGTCATTAAAACTTGTTTTTCAACCACTCCACACATTTCTTGTTAACAAACTATAGTTTTGGCAAGTCGGTTAGGACATCTACTTTGTGCATGACACAAGTAATTTTTCCAACAATTGTTTACAGACAGATTATTTCAGTTGTAATTCACTGTATCACAATTCCAGTGGGTCAGAAGTTTACATACACTAAGTTGACTGTGCCTTTAAACAGCTTGGACAATTCCAGAAAATGATGTCATGGCTTTAGAAGCTTCTGATAGGATAATTGACATCATTTGAGTCAATTGGAGGTGTACCTGTGGATGTATTTCAAGGCCTACCTTCAAACTCAGTGCCTCTTTGCTTGACATCATGGGAAAATCAAAAGAAATCAGCCAAGACCTCAGAAAACAAATTGTAGACCTCCACAAGTCGGGTTCATCCTTGGGAGCAATTTCCAAATGCCTGAAGGTACCACGTTCATCTGTACAAACAATAGTACGCAAGTATAAACACCATGGGACCACACAGGCATCATACCGCTCAGGAAGGAGATGCGTTCTGTCTCCTAGAGATGAACGTACTTGGGTGCGAAAAGTGCAAATCAATCCCAGAACAACAGCAAAGGACCTTGTGAAGATGCTGGAGGAAACAGGTACAAAAGTATATATAGCAACAGTAAAACTAGTCCTATTCCGAGTTGGATGACCATTTAAAACGTATTTTTCCAGTCAGAGCTTGTTTTTCCCCCGAGTTTCCAGTTGTCTTGAATTTGTATAGACCCTGCACATTCCCCTCACCCATATCCCAATATGTGGAACCTGTAAGTGAAAAGCATACATGCCAAGTATAGACTTTCTATCTATCTTTTTGTTATGGAAAATTTTCTATTTTAGTATTTATCCAGTAGTGTTCCTCAAGGAGAAGCCTCCACTGCATTACCTACCAAGAGAATTCTCCTTGATTATAATCACAGTCGCATATATCCCCCCTCAAGCTAACACATCGACGGCACTGAAATAAATTCATTGGACTCTATGTAAACTGGAAACCACATATCCTGAGGCTGCATTTATTGTGGATGGGGATTTTAACAAGGCTAATCTGAAAACAAGGCTCCCTAAATTTTATCAGCATATCTAATGTGCGACCCGGGCTGGCAAAATCCTGGATCATTGTTATTCTAACTTCTGCAACGCATACAAGGCCACTCTCCGCCCTCCTTTCGGCAAGTCTGACTATGACTCCATTCTGTTGATCCCAGCCTATAGACAGAAACTAAAACAGGAAACGCCCGTGCTCAGGTCTGTTCAACGCTGGTCAGACCAATCTCAATCCACGCTTCAAGATTGCTTCGAGCACTTGGACTGGGATATGTTCCGGATAGCATCAGACAACAACATTGATGTATATGCTGATTCGGTGAGCGAGTTTATTAGCAAGTGCATCGGTGATGTTGTACCCATAGCAACTATTAAAACCTTCCCCAAGCAGAAACCGTGGATTGATGGCAGCATTTGCGCAAAACTGAAAGCACGAACCACTGCTTTTAACCAGGGTAAGGCGACCGGAAACATGACTGAATACAAACAGTGTAGCTATTCCCTCCGCAAGGCAATCAAACAAGCTAAGCGTCAAAATAGAGACAAAGTAGAGTCACAATTCAACGGCTCAGACACAGGAGGAATGTGGCAGGGTCTACAGTCAATCACGGTCTACAAAAAGAAAACCAGCCCCGTCGCGGACCACGATGTCCTGCTCTTCTTTGCTCGCTTTGAGGACAATACAGTGCCACCGACACGGCCCGCTACCAAAACCTGCGGGCTCACCTTCACCGCAGCCAACATGAGTAAAACATTTAAGCGTGTTAACCCTCGCAAGGCTGCCGGCCCAGATGGCATCCCTGGCCGTGTCCTCAGAGCATGCGCAGACCAGCTGGCTGGTGTGTTTACGGACATATTTAATCAACCCAGCTCTCCTAAGATGCTGCCCTCACCAACTGGTCCCTGCCAGACTAGCAGTCGCAGCCTGGTCTTTGGTCTGGGCCCCAGCATCACCAGTGAGGATGGCATCATCACCGGGGCCAAACTGCCAACTGGTCGTCAGATCTTACGCTGCATGCTTGCCAAGAAACCTGGTGCAAATGGAGCATTGTCGCAGTTCGAGGCAGCCAAGGTTGTCTTGAAGCAGGTGCGGCCATTTTACAAGAAAGCCAACATCCCAATGGTGAGCGACAAGCGTGCGTGCCACAAGATGGTAGACTTAGTCAATGCTAACAACAAGCTGCGGAAAATCTCCCAGGCCATGCGCTCCAGTGAGACTACAGCGAAACATTTGTAGAAAATGGAGTGCAGACTTGATGCCACATTTCCGCTGTGGCCTCCAAATGTTGAAAAGCTGATTGATAACCCAGAAGACCTAGCTTTCTTGGCCAGCATGAAGACTGACAGAGTGGCCACATTTGGTGTATTGGACAAAAAGCTGCACCTCAAGGTGAAGCGGCGAGAGGAGCGTCAAGCTGCCGCAGCAGCCAGACAGTCCCGCTGTGAAAAGGAGCTGGAGGAGGTGACGGCAATGTCCAGCTTGGAGTCGGAGAGTGATGAGGAGTCAGAGGAGGATACTAACACAGTCTATCCACCATCTGAGGGCGTACCATCCCACAAGCATAAGAAGACTGGAACAAACGTCTTCATTCCACATGACATCCTTAGCCGACCAAGTGTCGTGTCACTGGCTACAAGGTTGAAGATGTCACCAATGCAACAGGCTGCCTTCACTCGTGGCCTTGTTGCAGAGTCAGGTGGTGAATGTACACATCTCTCTGCATCTTACGCAACAGCTGACCGAGCAAGACGCCAAGTGCTGGAGACAATCAGTGAGGAACAGCACAAGCAGTGGACACCACCTCCATTGTGCACCCTACACTGGGACAGCAAGTTAACACCGATGCTCAGCAATGTGCGCCAGTTGGAGGAGCGTCTGACAGTGGTGGTTGGAGATGCAGAGCGGCTGAAACTGCTTGGTGTCCCGGCGTATAAGAAGCAGACCAATGAGGCATGTGGAGTGATCATTGCCCGGTTGACATGCAAGTTGCTGCAGGACTGGTGCTGCGCTGACCAGGTTGTCAACATGGCATTTGACACCACTGTGTCAAACACCGGCCATCTCACAGCAGCCTGCATTGCCATACAGCTCTCACTGGGCCGACCACTGCTTTGGTCTGGGTGCCGGCACCACATTGGTGAGGTCCTCCTGAACCAGGTTTTCACAGACCTGAAGGTGGAGTCATCACGCTCGCCAGAGGTTACCTTGTTCACACGTCTGAGAGAGAAATGGAACCTGTTACCACAAGAATCCAGCAGCCAATGGTCCCGCTACATTCCTGGCAACACCGAGCAACCACTCCTGGGCAATTTACATGCTGAACTTGTCAGGTGCGCAAAAGAAGTCACTGACCACAAGCGAGGTGACTACCATGAGTTTGTGCAGCTGTGTCTTGTGTTTCTGGATGCAGATGGTGAAGAGCAGACCGCAGTGAGCTTCCAACGACCGGGAGCGCTCCACAAGGCACGATGGATGGCCAAGCTGCTCTATACTCTCAAGCTGGCTTTGATGGAGCAGCACATCGCGTTGCTTCCCCAGGGCACAATCACCACACGGCAGCAGGTGCCGAAGATTCGGGCATTTGCCATTTTCATTACACACATCTATGCAAAGTGGTGGTTGACCTGCGAGAAAGCTGTAGATGCTGCCTGGAATGACCTGACACTCTACCACCACCTGCAGGCATACAAGGCTGTAGATGAGGGCATTGCAGCATCAGCGATCAAGGCGCTGGAGAGGCATCGCTGGTACCTGACAGGTGAGATGCTACCCCTGGCTCTCTTCAGCAGCAAGGTGCCCAATGATGACAAGCGTGCACTTGCCAGAGCGATCTTGGAGCACAAGCCCGCTGATCTCCCCATGCACATCCCTGAGCAGC
>QNTS01001066.1:123717-161607 GCA_003317085.1 Hucho hucho | reverse complement strand
CTGGGAATCAGTATCTGGGAATCAGTATCTGGGAATCAGTATCTGGGAATCAGTATCTGGGAATCAGTATCTGGGAATCAGTATCTGGGAATCAGTATCTGGGAATCAGTATCTGGGAATCAGTATCTGGGAATCAGTATCTGGGAATCAGTATCTGGGAATCAGTATCTGGGAATCAGAAGGGATATGCATGCTACTCTTCAGAGGGGTCATTCTATGTAAAATTGTTCTCAGTTGATTTAGACTTTTTCTGTGAAGTGATAATGTTCTGTTTTGCGCAAATGACCTGCCCACTTGTGGATTCCCCCTTCTCCCATTCAATGCCACATTCAATAACACTGGATTTACAAATATTTTGAGAAAAATGTGTCTGAGGGGCGAGACCTTACAGGCCATAGGTTCAGGTCACTGTAACCATGTCTGAGGCAATTGCAGCCTGTTTTAGACACATGCATGCAGTAAAGAGGCGTACATTCAACTCCAGCTCTGAGGTAGAATGGAGGCTAAAGCTCTCCTGGCGCACGTATTCTCCTGCTGTGCTGTATGTAGTAAGGTCTTCACTGTCCTCAGCTGCCAGACCTGTGGCTGTAGCTTCTGCATACCCTGTCTGGATGAGTTCTGGGAGCAGCAGGGCTCTGAAGTATGTCCTATTTGCATCATCAAAAGACCTCATCAGAAACCTCCACAGAGAAAGTGTGAGGAACATTGGATCAAACTGTCGCTCTTCTGTGTCACGGACTTGCAGCCTATCTGTTCTGAGTGACCTCTAACAGGACAGCATGTGGACCACAGGGTGTACCCCATTAAAGAGGCTCTGGAGGACTGCAAGCTATGCTTAAAGGAGTAGTTTGTTATGGTCTGTTTCACAAAGTTCAATATTTTACAACTTAATGTTAGATGGTTCCTTAACTTGAAAGTAGTACATGGGCTTAGAGAAACCACAATCTATGGTGCAAACTTGAGCCACCGCTAGGTTGGAGGGATAGGGGCAACCGTGCAACATTCTACATTTCAAAGTCAAATCAACTGAAGTTAACTCCATGACTTAATTTGATGTTACTTTAAGGTGATTATGCTGTTGCCCTAATCATTCTATTGATCATTCTATTGAATTTTAGCTAGCGTTGGCTAATCTTAGCTGAAGTTTGTAGTGACTGTTTAATGAAATCTGAACCATGGACTATAGTTTATCCTGGCTAATAGACTACTTTCAGGGTTAGGAACCATCTAACATTAAGTTGTAAAATAGCCTGAAGATAAGGCTATTTATGTCTCATGCATGATTTATCCTACATTTTGAGTACCTTAATTAAAGGTTTGGGCAGTAACACCCAGTTTTTTAACCCCAGCCCCATTCCTCCTTGGGTCAGTGTAAAGTCGGTCACTCATGTCAGTCTCTTCAGTCAGCTATATTGTAGGGATGGGGTGAGCCACCATATGTGGGCTCAGTCGATTGTCTCTGTCATTGGATGGCTGTGTGTGTGTGTGTGTGTGTATGTGTCAGTAGTACCTGTGAATCAGAAGCGTCCCAGTGTCAGCGCTGGTGTACATTTGCATAGTAGCTGGAGTCCATCATTGAAAAGTCTCTGTACTTACTTCATGCTGCTCTTCAGAGGGGTCATTCTGTCAGGGAAATTGCTCTCAGTTGATTTTTAGTTGTTGTTGTACTTTTTACCCCTTTTTCTCCCCAATTCTCGTGATATACAATTGGTAGTTACAGTCTTGTCCCATCGCTGCAACTCTCGTACGGACTTGGGAGAGGCGAAGGTCGAGAGCCACATGTCCTCTGAAACACGACCCTGCCAAGCCACACTGCTTCTTGACACACTGCTTGCTTAACCCAGAAGCCAGCCGCACCAATATGTCGGAGGAAACACCGTACAGCTGGCGACCGAAGTCAGCGTGCATGTGCCCGGCCCGCAACAAGGAGTCGCTAGAGCACGATGGGACAAAGGCATCCCGGCCGGCCAAACCCTTCCCTAACCCGGACGATGCTGGGTCAATTGTGCACCCCCCCATGGGTCTCCTGGTCGCGTCCGGCTACGACACAGCCTGGGAACGAAACCGGGTCTGTAGTGACAACTCTAGCACCACGATGAATTCTTGTCTGAGGTGATAATATTCTTCTCAAAAGGTAGTGAATTATAATGACGAATGATAATAATTTTCCAGTTCAGGTTCCCTTTTGGCACAAATTACAGTGGCTTGCGAAAGTATTCACCCCCCTTGGCATTTTTCCTATTTTGTTGCCTGTAATGCGTCTGTGTGTAGCTGGTGTAAAGGAGTCAGGCGCAGGACAGCAGATATGAGTAATAATAACAATTTTACTCAACAATAATAACAATACACGTCAACATAAAGCCAAGCCCACAATAACGGACCTCAATACAATAAACAATCACTCACAAACAAACATGGGGGAACAGAGGGTTAAATAATGAACAAGTAATTGGGGGATTGAAACCAGGTGTGTAAAACAAAGACAAAACCAATGGAAAATGAAAAGTGGATCGGCGATGGCTAGAAGACCGGTGACGTCGACCGCCGAATGCCGCCCAAACAAGGAGAGGGACCGACTTCAGCGGAAGTCATGACATTGCCTTACAACAAAAACAGAAAACTTGAGCATGCATAACTATTCCCCCCCAAATCAATACTTTGTAGAGACACATTTTGCAGCAATTACAACTGCAAGTCTCTTGGGGTATGTCTCTATAAGCTTGGCACATCAAGCCACTGGGATTTTTGCCCATTCTTCAAGGCAAAGCTGCTCTAGCTCCTTCAAGTTGGATGGGTTCCACTGGTTTACAGCAATCTTTAAGTTATACCACAGATTCTCAATTGGATTGAGGTCTGGGCTTTGACTAGGCCATTTCAAGATATTTAAATATTTCCCCTTAAACCACTCGAGTGTTGCTTTAGCAGTATGCTTAGGGTCATTGTCCTGCTGGAAGGTGAACCTCCTTCCCAGTCTCAATTCTTTGGAAGACTGAAACACGTTTCCTTCAAGAATTTCCCTGTATTTAGCGCCAGCCATCATTCCTTCAATTCTGATCAGTTTCCCAGTCCCTGCCATTGAAAAACATCCCCACAGCATGATAATGCCACCACCATGCTTCACTTTGGGGATGGTTTTCTCGGGGTGGTGAGAGGTGTTGGGTTTGAGCCAGACATAGTGTTTTCCTTGATGGACAAAAAGCTAAATTTTTGTCTAATCTGACCAGAGTAGCTTCTTCCATATGTTTGGGGAGTCTCCCACATGCTTTTTGGCGAACACCAAATGTGTTTGCTTATTTTTTTCTTTAAGCAATGGCTTTTTTCTGGCCACTCTTCCATAAAGCCCAGCTCTGTGGAGTGTACAGCTTAAGAGAGATACTCCAATCTCTGCTGTGGAGCTTTGCAGCTCCTTCTGGGTTGTCTTTGGTCTCTTTGTTGCCTCTCTGATTAATGCCGTCCTTGCCTGGTCCGTGAATTTTGGTGGGCGGCCCTCTCTTGACAGGTTTGTTGTGGTGCCATATTCTTTCAATTAAAGAAAAATGGATTTGATGGTGCTCCGTGGGATGTTCAAAGTTTCTGATCTTTTTTTATATCCCAACCCTGATCTGTACTTCTTCACAACTTTGTCCCTGACCTCTTTGGAGAGTTCCTTGGTCTTCATGGTCCGCTCTCTTGGTGGTGCCCCTTGCTTAGTGGTGTTGCAGACTCTGGGGCCTGTCAGAACAGGTGTATATATACATAGATCATGTGACACTTAGATTGCGCACAGGTGGACTTTATTTAACTAATTATGTGACTTCTGAAGGTAATTGGTTGCTTCCAGATCTTATTTAGGGGCTTCATAGCAAAGGGGGTGAATACACATGCACGCACCAGTTTTCCGTTTTTTTTTTTTTTAAACAAGTAATTTTTTCATTTCACTTCACCAAGTTGGACTATTTTGTGTATGTCCATTACATGAAATCCAAATAAAAATGTATTTAAATTACAGTTTGTAATGCAACAAAATAGGAAAATGCCAAGGGGGATGAATACTTTTTCAAGGCACTGTAGATATTCACTTGGGCTGCTATTCAATGTCACTATAAAGTTCACACTTGATTTACAAAGCTTGGAGTAAAATAAATGTCAGAGGGGCGAAGGCTCACAGGCCAGCGTAACCATATCTGAGCCACTGCGGCCTATTATAGATGCATACAGGAGTCCAGCTCTAGCTCTGTGGGAGAATGGAGGCCAAAGCTGATCTCTCCTGTGCTGTATGTAGAGAGGTCTTCTCTGTTCCCATGGTTCTCAGCTGCCATACCTGTGGCTGTAGCTTCTGTAATCTCTGTCTGGATGAGTTCTGGGAGCAGCAGGGTTCTGAAATATGTCCTCTGTGCATTATTGACTACCCTGGAGGTCCTCAGAGAACATGTGAGGAACACAGGGACAAACTGAAGATCTTCTGTGTCACGGACCTGCAGCCTATCTGTGATTATCATTGGTCAGTTGACCATAAGGATCACAAAGTGTACCCAATAGCTGAGGCAGTGGTGGACTGCAAGGTAAGCCGCGACAGCAAAACTATTTAGTGTTTAAATCTATTCCCAGTGCAGGATTTGATCCTTGTGGGCTAACTCCCACTACCCAAACTATTAAGTTACTGTAATAATAGTTTCAGCAACCAGAATGCACATTCAGCTAAATGCCACTAAACGTTAATAACTTTGTCCCCAATAAATAGTCCCCAAGTGTGCCCAGTTTTGTTGTTTTGATGTTCCTCTTATGAAACCCATGATTCTGATTTAAATGAGAGCATCAGGCACCAGAAAACAACCAAATTAATACATTAAAAGGATAGTTCGCTTTTTTAAAAGTTTGTCTTATTTTCAACTTCACTAGGGTGTTGTTGTTTCCACCAAACCGTTTTTAATGAGCTCGCTGGTTATTTAGTAACATCCAGAAACAACAACACCCTAGGTTGAAATTGAGCTAAACTTTTTAAAAAGCAAACTATCCTTTTAAGACATTATAGGTCTTACAAATGCATTACAACCACATCATAATGCATTGTACCTGTAGACTTTGGGTAAAGTGTTACCAACAAATGCAGGTTAGTAATTTACAGTGACTTAAATGGACTTATTTAGGACAACAACAAAAAATTGTAAATTATGGCCCGTTTGTACAACAATTTAGTATTTTAAGACATTTAGGACCCTGGGCTGTTTTTAGGACAGGGATTTGTCAAATGTTAGACCCAGCACTTAGTCAAGGCTAAGTTGGACTGTGGAAAAACTTGCAGGGGTCAGTGGAGGGATATTTTCTTACCCTCCTCCCTCCCACTTAATACATTCTCTCCATCTATTAATACTCACCGTCTTCCCATCTTTTCTTGGTTATTGTGTTTCTTCCCAGATGGACCGTATCATTCTTATGCAATACGCTGGCCCCACCAGTCTTGTGACTTACTAAATTATCAAATGATTATTGCATCACCCTCATAAAAATTTTATTGGCTGTGTAAGGCAGACCCCCTTGCATCATCACTCTGACGTGCCAATCTCCCCCCATTTCAACAACACTGATTTCAGAACACTGCGTCAATGAAATGGGACTATCACTCGCTCTCTGGTCTTCCTTCAAAGATATCTGTGAATTGCTGTGTTTTATCAAGCAGTTAGAGGTGTTTATTTACATATCCACTACTCAAGCCGATGGAAGCCCTATGGACATATTCATTTCCTTTAAGCATTAAAGTTTTACTGAGGTAGACCCCAGAGAACCCCGGCAACAGGGGTGGGAGGAGCATAGTAACCTTATCTGACCCTGCTGCTGCTCCAGCCCTGTTTTAAAAACCTGACAGGCAGAATGGCGTCCAGGCACCGTGAAGACAATCTCTCCTGCCCCATCTGTGGAATTATCTTCAACCAGCCCGTTGTGCTCTCCTGCAGACACAGGTTCTGTAAAACATGCCTCCAAGACAGCTGGAGTACCCAGGACGGTGAGGACGACTGTCACTTCTGCCCTCTGTGCTGGAGACGTTCCTCCATGAATGAGATTGTGGTAAACACCATTCTGGAGAAGACCTGCGAGTCCTTCAGGAAGGAGATGAGCAGCAGGAATAACCCAATGGTGTGTAAGGAACATGGAGAGACACTCTCACTCTTCTGTCTGGACGATCTGCAGCCCATCTGTGTTGTGTGCCAGACGTCGGCGGTACACAAGGGGCACAGGCTCTACCCCATTGGGGAAGGTGCACACGACTGTAAGGTAGGCGAGCACAACCTTGGTTGTCTTCACTGTGCTGTCACTGTCACTGTCACTGAATGTGTCTCTCATCATCCATACCCTTGCTCTTAACTTTGCTTGTTAGAGGGAAACTAACTTTCATCTGTTTGTTCAGTCTCATCTCCGGCTGCCATCCTTTACCGCGTTGTCAAATAACTTTCCCAAAACTTTCACAAGTTGCTGAACCAGCAGCATTTCTTTCATCAGGAAAAGGAACATATTATTATTATTTTTTATTTTTTTACAGTTTTGTTTTGTAAAACGTGTGTGTTATAGAAACCATCTTTGACACAGTGGGATGGTTAATAGAGGGATTTGGAAAAGTTGATCATTCTATTAATAGATTCATATTTTGGGTTGGTCGATGCTTGGGCCCCTGGGAGGAATGAAACCAGATCCCAGGTCTCTCAAGTGTACCCCTCTACATCCCCCTCCTCCCCTGGCCCACCAGCTGTCTTTGACCCTGTTCAAGAAACATTTTAATGTTAGAATTTAATACTCAAAGACAACATCAACAGAGTATGGATCATGAGCTTGAGTGTGCCTCAATGCAGAAAACTCAATGTCCAAACATTCTACATTGCTCTGGCACGTTGACTTTCTGAATCTGTGTGTAGTCTTTTGTTTTATCATCGTCTTCACCCTCTCTGTCACTCAGTCACATGATCCAGACTCTGTTAATATTGCCATGGCATTAGCTAGGTCCAGCTATCAATTGATCTGGATTTTCCAGTCAAGGAGGTATTGGGAACTTTTACACATGATGGGGCTGCGATGCAGCGGTATCTGACAGTTGAAAGCAACACATTGTGCTGTTGACAGCCTGGCTTGTGGCCAGCCTGACATTGTAGTATGTGTTAAAGTGTAAATATCTTGCCATTACATTCCAGGAGGAACTCAAGACTGCATTAACCCCATTGAAAGAGAAGCTGCAGCTGTTCAAGAAGGCTATGGTCGTCTGTGATCAAACGGCAGAGCACATCAAGGTGGGGTATTGTATTTCTAGCACTTTAGAAAGATTTTGATGGTGTCCTTTCTGAATCAATACATCTTCTAATGCTCATGGAACACATCATCAGTAATGTAACCTGGGTTCAATGAGTGTTTCAGGTCTTTCATGTCTGAACATGTCTAATTCCAGAACCAGGTTGAGCATACTGAAAGGCAGATAAAGGATGAGTTTGAAACCCTTCGTCAGTTCCTGAGAGATGAGGAGGCAGCCAGATTGAATGCTCTGAAGGCAGAGGAGGATCAGAAGAGTCTGCTTCTAAAGGAGAAGATTGAGGAGATGTCCAACGAATTGACGTCCCTCTCAAACACCATCAGAACCGTAGAGCAAGAGATGAGGTCTCAGGACATCCCATTCTTACAGGTATACACAGTATGAAGTTAAACCCTACTTACAGTACAAAGGGAATTCCCATAAAATAAATACTAAAATATAAAAACATAACATGCATGTGGAATATTGTAACTGTCCATCTAAAGGCGATTCATTTATTTGCTTTTCAGAACTACAAGGATATCATCAAGAGGTAAGTGGAGTCAAGAATAGCCATTTGTTTGACTCATGGGTTGATGTCATGAGCTAACAGAGGCAAAATACAAAAATAGACAGAGACCCATACTGCCTCACTATCCTGTGCCCATAATATACTAATGAAATCAGTAATCTTGCTAGTGAATGTGGCAGACACATCTAAGGCTAATGTGTGTTTCCAGATTCAATTATTATCTTACTTAGGCCTAGAATCAATCAGATCAATCTTTAACCAGCGATAGCCGACACCTGCATAGCTGATGTTTTGGCGGTGTCGGAGGTGTAACTGTGTTGGAGCTGTCGAAACGGTGAGCAGATGCTCATGGTCATAGTCACAAAGCCACACCCCTCCCACTCGCATTAAACGTTTAAAATGAGAAAGTTTAGGCAAATAGAAAATCATAAAACTAAAATGATGAGGATTTGTATTAGCCTAATTGAGGTCTAGATTCTACACCTGCATTGCTTGCTGTTTGGGGTTTTAGGCTGGGTTTCTGCACAGCACTTTGTGACATCAGCTGATGTAAGAAGGGTTTTATAAAAAAAATTGATTGAAATTTGATTGATTACATCTCAAACTCCAGTATTCGAAATGTAAACAAGGCGACTCCGTGCAGCCAGTATCAATGTCCACTTTAGGTATAATGCCAGGAGCTTCTTGTGTATTTGACAGCTCTAACACAGTTCTCTGACAGCCAAAACAACCGCTATGCGGATGTCGGCTAAAGCGTATCTGATTGAATAGAGCCTTTAAAGGTAGACTCAGCGATATGACGTAGGTGCACAAAGTAAACAGCAAACAACAACTAAGAGCGTTGAAGCGCAAGGCTAAACTTCGTAGCTGTTTTAGTCCCTATCACGCTTTAACAGCATGAAGCTAACCCATGCACACATAGATACTGTGTGTGACCGTGTGAAAGCGAAGTCTTGCATCTCGCTTATCGCAATATCTGCGGTGCTGCTCGTGGCAACGTCATTTCACTGATTCTACCTTTAATAAAAACAGATCATCATGTTAAAATGAAGTTTACTTTGACACAAAATAGCAATAAATATGATACAATCCATCATACATCAATTTCATGGTAAAATAAGATATATTTTTGCTGGTATAATAGACAGGATATGACTCATCACTGAATGTCGTCATTCCAGAACCTGGCATATGCCGCTGGATCCAAAGATGATTCCTGGAACTCTGATTGACGTGGCAAAGCACCTGGGTTCTGTAAAGTTCAACATCTGGGACAAGATGAAGAGCATCATTCAATATAGTGAGAAATAATCAAATATGTGTCGGTAGAAGTGACTTTACTGTTTCTTCACAGGAAATAAAGTTATTCTATATATTTAATTTAATCTCTGTTCTGCCCTTTCTATCATCTCTGTCTTCCATTTGAGGCTCATCTCTTCTCCTCTCTCCCCAGCTCCTGTGACTCTGGACCCCAACACAGCCGCTAGCTGCTTCATCCTGTCTGAGGATCTGACCGTGGTCCAGTGCTGCTCCCAGGTCTTCAAGCTCCCAAACAACCCCGAGAGGTTTGACATCAGCGCTGAGTTACTGGGCTCTGAGGGGTTCTGCTCTGGCCGCCACAGCTGGGAGGTAGAGGTAAAGGCTAACACATACTGGGTGGTAGGCGTGGCCAGTGAGTCCATCAACAGGAAGGGCAAGCACGTGCTGACGCCAGCCGAGGGCTTCTGGACTATACGCTTCCGCAACGGCGAGCACAAGGCGTGCACGGCACCGTGGGCGCCCTTGAACATGATGAGGAAGGAGCCCCAGGTCATCAGGGTGGTGTTGGACATGGACAGGGGCAATGTGACCTTTTTTGACCCCCGGGAGAGGACACCCCTCTATATGTTTACAGACCTCATCTCACCCCGGGTGTTTCCTTACTTCTGCACGGCTTGTAAGGAACACCCACTGAGACTGCTGCCCGTCAGGCTGTCTGCTGCTGTGGAGCTCTAGAAGGTTCCATGGGGGTTCATTACTAACAAGCAGTGGGCTTAGTTACTTACAGACAGATCCTGTTGAGTTTACTACCTAGTCCTAGATGATGAAGGCTGATCACTTGGAAGGGACAGTCTGGAATAAAGCATGTAATGGTCTTATGTTTGTGAGTATTATGTGTCTACAGATGATACACACTGAGTATACCAAACAATATTGAGTTGCACCCCTTTTGCCCTCAGAACAGCCTCAATTTGTCAGGGCATGGACTCTACAAAGTGTAGAAAGCATTCCACAGGGATGCTGGCCCATGTTGACTCCAATGCTTCCCACAGTTGTGTCAAGTTGGCTGGATATCCTTTGGGTGATGGATCATTCTTGATATACACAGGAAACTGTTGAGCGTGAAAAACCCAGCAGCGTTGCAGTTCTAAACACACGCAACTTGGTACGCCTGGCACCTACTACCATACCCCATTTGTCTTGCCCATTCACTCTCTGAATAGCACACATACACAATTGTCTCAAGGCTTAAAAGTCTTTCTTTAACCTGTCTCCTCCCCTTCATCTACACTGACTGAAGTGGATTTAACAAGTGATATAAATAAGGCATCATAGCTTTCACCTGGTCAGTCTATGTCATGGAAAGAGCAGGTGTTCCTATTGTTTTGGACAGTCAGTGTACATGTTGACTTGAAAAGTAGCAAGTCTTGAAATAGGTAGACCTGAAACTAGTTAGCAGCCCTAAAAAGGTACAAGTTTGTCCTAGAATGCCAGAGCCCTTATAACTCTGTTCCAAATCAGAAAATAAAATAACACTGGTGTCTTTTACAAACCTTTATTTTTGAGTTACACCTAAACAAATGTATGAAAATGGAGAGCTAGAATAATGTTCACAATCAGTTCTATCTACAATAGTACTCTGAGAAATTGCTTTATTACATAATAATACGGAAACCATGATCGCGGACTAATTGACAGATTGTCAAGATATTGTTTAAATAATGTTCTTATGTATTGGAGTTCCTTAGTCAGGTTAAGCATAAAGCCCCTATAGTTCCAGGACACACAGGGCTTCCACAGGGTTCCCACAAGGCACATAATATCAATGTGTGTGAACCTGAGTGGTCAGTCAGTGCATATCATCCATTTCTTCAAACATGTTACGTAATCGGGTTTAGTTTTACATTTAAAAAAATGTAATCTCGCAATCGAAACTCCTACGGTTAGTGTTTGGAATAAGAGGCATGGTCAGCTGCAGCATGGTCTACCATACTACTAACACACAGGTAGCAACACCTCATCCAACATGGACACTCAAGTACTGCTAAAACCTGTTCAGTATTTTGTGCTTTACATGGTGGTGTTTGTGGCACACTACTATTACAAGGTTGGGAGCAAATAGCCTGGAACACAATATTCTTCAAGAGACTGGTATCTCAACGTCTGTAGTATATTCAGTCCCAGCTCTCATCTCTTTTACACTCTCATTGTAACAAACAGACAAATGCTGTCATTGTAACAGACGTCCTGGTTTCAAGTGAAAACTTGCTCTACTCTAGAGGCTTGAATGTTTTCATTTGGCTAAACTAAGAAACAACACAAATGAAGAAATAAAAAGGGGGAAAAAGCCCTCCTCCAACCCTGTCCTTGGACATTATTGATACAGTGTTAAAACATGGTTTTGTAACAGTACTAAGGTTTCCCTATTGATTGATCAGTAGCCCTTCGGTCTCCTGATCTAGACTAGATCCAGGGAGCTGGTGTAGTGAGAAACACTGATACATGGAGACTTCAGCAATAACACTACTTAAAGCCTGCAGGTGTAATGCTTTATAACGTGTTCTAAGCACAGATGAGCCTTTATAATGGTTTATAATAAGGCTTATACTATGTTATTTTTCACAACATATGAAAATATCAACTGACCAAAAATTGCCGGATGTTTAGACAGGATCATTATGAGTTGATAAGATATTATAAGGGGTCATACATGCTTATGACAAGTCTTACAATGCATTATAACGGCATGATAAGGCTTTTCCACTCCAGCATATCACAGTCTCCAGTATCTGACACCTTGACAGTAATTTTCCTAAAGCCAGGTGTGCACTACATGACTTTCAAAATCCTAACATGGCTGAGCCTCTCACACTAAACGACCATCTTTCCTGTAGTTTTTTTGTTGTCTTGCCAACGTAGTGGTGCCACACTAAACCATGTGGCACAGACAGGGCTCACACACTAAACCATGTGGCACAGACAGGGCTCACACACTAAACCATGTGGCACAGACAGGGCTCACACACTACAAGATTCCTCACTTGGTCGTGAGGATTGTCCATACCACCGTGTCTCGCGAAAACAGTTATGTGATTAGATTTAACGTAGCTACAACAAGCTGTGGCTCAAAGCAGTCTCATAAACGTGTTGTGTAAACCCGTACTCCATCTCATAGAGCCATTCTACCCTCCACTATAGCACTGTGTAGCTCCTCATTCACAGCCTCATAACGCCCTGCTCTGGAGTTCAAAAAGTAGATCTGGTCGGTTGATAAGCGCGGATCGTATCCCTCCCTCTGCAACCGGGTCTTCTGGATTTTAAAAGTACCTAGGAGAGGGAAACAAAGAAAATAGGTCATTAATATATTTGATTATTTCTTGGAATGAGCATTAGATGCTTCATGCAAGGCCTTATAAAAATACAATTGATCGATATTTCACATTAGAATTAGCCTTGTGTCCAGTCCACTCACCTGTGGTGTCTACTTGTGGGGAGATGCGTAGGAACACGGGGCGGGCGTAAGGGGGCAGGGCCTGTTGGACCTCTCGCAAGAACGCATCACAGTCAAATGTCCCTGTTGGGTCTGCGATGGCAGCCATCCCTGCCTTCCCTTCCACATCTACGCGGAGACAAACATACACGTCAGGCTTTTCACAACATCATGCTGCAAAGGGCCCAAGACAAGTCTTCCTAATCACTCAATCTCCCTGTTGACTGGTCGATTTTTACATTTATTTAACAGGGACAATGCTGTCAAATCAACATTTAAAAGGCCCAATGCAGATGTTTTTACATCAATATCAAATCATTTCTGTTAACAATTAAGTACAATACTGTGATATTTTTTCCATTAAAATTGTCAAAAATAAACAAATAGCTTTTTCAAAAAACGATTTCTCAAGCAAGAATTTTGCCTGGGAGTGGTTTGAGTGGAGAGGAGACAACTGAAAACTAGCTGTTACTGGCAGAGAGGTTTGGAACTCTATTATTGGTCGATTAACTAGAATTACCGCCTGGTGATATCACCAGGCAAGCCGAAACTCCACCCATGCAAAACCTGCTGATTAGAAGTTCCTGTGTAGATTATATTTTCAACCAGCAACTATCAGGAAACTGGTCAATTTTGTTAACACTTTTACAGTGTTTGTTTCATCAGCTGTACAATGTGATACAAAACACAAAAACTGAATTTTGACTGCACTAGGCCTTTAAGTGCAGAGTAACTCCTGGTTTCACCTCCAGTCACTATCATACATGTAACATGCACATAATGTGAACTTCATCTCACCTGGTACAGCTACCCCATACACAGCCACATCGGCCTGGCCCAGCAGACCACTCAGTGTTCCCTCCACCTCGGTGGTGGAGACGTTCTCTCCTCTCCAGCGGAACGTGTCCCCACTGCGGTCCCGGAAGTACATGTAGCCCAGCTCATCCATCACCAACACATCCCCTGGGAGGAGGTAGAGAGAGGTGAGTTAATGACACATTACATTGTGGCAAAGATAATGAAAAGATAAGGACTGATATAATAGCATTAATTCCAAGTATGATAACCCAAGTAAACATATTAAATCCATAATTATTGTTTAATCACACTAAGGGTCTGTGGGTTTACCTGACAGATATGCCGAGTCATTTTTCTTGAAGACGTTGTTGGCGATCTTCTTCCTGGTGGCGTCCTGGTTGGCGTAGCCATCAAACCTCCGTAGCGGGTCCTGTTGGTTGATCCTTCCCACCAGCAGCCCTGGCTCCCCTGAAGAGAGGAGTGGTACATGGAGAGGTCAAATCTATCCAAGTGTAGTTATGAATCCCTTTTTTAGACATTTTTCACATGCTTTACAGTTACCCCGGTTAACATTCACACAGTTGGTTTTGTAAAAGTCCTATATTTATCGATACCGTGTCTACTAAAAATGTTGATTTTAGATATCGGTGCCCATTTACTTACCAGGACGGCAGGGCACACACAGGCCATGCCTGTCCCTCACCAGCTCCGTGGTCTCCTCATCCACTTTCATGAGGCGGATTGGGTACACATTGGGCAGGATGCGGCTGTTGAACCCACAAGCTCCCACCTTGTCAGTGGAGAAGACATAAAACTATTTGATACCGCAGGAAGATCCTTTTATGTAAATAAGAAATAATAATGGCCCAAGAATACAGTGAGGGAAAAAAGTATTTGATCCCCTGCTGGTTTTGTACATTTACCCACTGACAAAGAAATGATCAGTCTATAACGTTAATGGTAGGTTTATTTGAACAGTGAGAGACAGAATAACAACAACAAAAAAATCGAGAAAAACGCATGTGAAAAATGTTATAAATGGAATTGCATTTTAATGAGGGAAATAAGTATTTGACCCAGGCTGAGGGAGATTGACAGTTCTTTTGTGTTTCTTCCATTTGCGAATAATCGCACCAACTGTTGTCACCTTCTCACCAAGCTGCTTGGCGATGGTCTTGTAGCCCATTCCAGCCTTGTGTAGGTCTACAATCTTGTCCCTGACATCCTTAAAGAGCTCTTTGGTCTTGGCCATGGTGGAGAGTTTGGAATCTGATTGATTGATTGCTTCTGTGGACAGGTGTCTTTTATACAGGTAACAAACTGAAATTAGGAGCACTCCCTTTGAGTGTGTTCCTAATCTCAGCTCGTTACCTGTATAAAAGACACCTGGGAGCCAGAAATCTTAGACTAACTCTCCCCCAGTTTATGAATAAAGGGAGTAATTTTACGTTAAGGTAAATATGGTAAAAAGTGTACGCAAAAAGACCTAAAAAAACAACAATAAGACAGAGAGTGACAAGTTTATTTGGATGGTAATTTTAATATCTGACTAGTAAAGAAACAGTCACCCGTTTGCATGTTTTAGTCGTCCCCTAGTTTATGAAAAAAGGGCTCACTGTAGATTCTTGAGGTACACCATATTGTATTGTGGCTCTATAAAAGTCGCAGTCTTTAGCAAAAATATATTGCTCTCTATTATTTACATAATTGTTGATTGAGGCAGTTGACAACATTGCCCATGAGCCCTACCTTGCCGTCCATGTTGGCGATGCTACAGTTGCATTCGGTGGCTCCGTAGAACTCCCCAACCTGGGCCACCCCAAAGCGCTCGGTGAAGGCCTCCCAGACGCTAGGGCGCAGCCCATTCCCCACCGCCAGGCGAACCTGGTGACCCTTCTCAGATGGCCGCACCGGCTGGGACAGCAGATAGCGACAGATCTCCCCTATGTACTGCACCACCTAGTGGACGGATGGGGAACAGCGTAGACATCAGATTTAAATTCAATGCGGGTTTCAATCAAAAATCTTATAGCTGCACATCGATCACTCAAGAGTCAGGATGTTGTTCCTATGCTCATAGAATAGGATACATAAGCTTTTTTCTACTTACAGTGCAGTTGTGCTTTATGCAATCTTCCCAGAAGCGACTGGCTGAGAATTTCTTCTTCACCACCACAGTGAGTCCATTGATGAGACACTGGCCTACACCCATGATGTTACCTGTACAGGAGAGGAACATGGGAAAACCAGTGAGGGTGACCGGTTGAGGAGGAGAATCAGGACCACACCAAATTACTCCTGAAAGACAGTGGAAAGTGGTGGGACAGAAGCAAAAGATGGAGAGAAATATGAAGCCAGAGATGAAAGGAAGACACACACCTGCAGAGTGGTAGAGGGGAAGGCAGTCGTAGATGATGTCATCCTGGCGCATGCGGAAAGCATGGTAGCCAAAAGCAGCGATGCGGTAATACCTGAAGACAGAACAACACAAAAAGGATTCAATAATCAAATAGATGAATGCGGTGGGTGCTAAGCTATAGCATTGGGAATCATCATACGCAGAAACACACCAGACAAG
This sequence comes from Hucho hucho, assembly GCA_003317085.1. NCBI lineage: Eukaryota > Metazoa > Chordata > Actinopteri > Salmoniformes > Salmonidae > Hucho > Hucho hucho. Next base: position 145,700 of record QNTS01001066.1, on the reverse strand, counting down.
TGTACCGCTGCTGGATATTAGGGTGCTGAGACAGAGACTCACCGACTGTGCACCACTATGGCAGCTTTAGGGAGTCCTGTGGTGCCTGAGGTGTATATATAGAATAGACGATCTGTTGGGGTTGGTGGTTGTGGGGGAGGATGGAGAGAGGAGAGAGAGAGGAGAGAGAGGGTGAAGAGAAGGACAGGGGGGGGACATGGGAGGGTGGAGGAAGGATAAAGGAAGAGAGGATGGAGGGAAGAGGGAAGCAGGGAAGGATGGAGAGAGGAAGGGAAGGTTAAATAACATGACTGAAACAACACATTCTATTTACAACAGTGAGACTGACACTCACAACCACAGAGAGACAAGTGGCAACTGGTACCCACGCAAACCAAGATGCTGACACCCACTCGCACTGTCCTCAAACCACATCTAAATGAGAGCACAGAGACCCCAGAGAGCCCATTTAGCAAAACCCCTGCATCTCCATAATACTCTCCGAGATGGCCATTTGACTGACTGGGCTGCCCACTGATACGCCTGAGACTGACTAAGCAATGCCCTAGAGAAAGTTTCCCAAACCTCTTCTCGAGTATTCCCAGCCTGTTCCACTTTTTCAATCTATTCCCGTTCTAGTACACCTGATAAAAATAAATACACACACACATACATACATACATACACACACACACATACATATATATATTTTTTAACTTTTATTTAACTAGGCAAGTCGGTTAAGAACAAATTCTTATTTACAATGATGGCCTACCCCCCCAAACCCGGACGATGCTGGGCCAATTGTGCGCTGCCCTATGGGACTCCCGATCACGGCCCTGGAAACGAACCAGGGTCTGCAGTAACGCCTCTAGCACTGCAATGCAGTGCCTTAGACCGGAGGCCTGATACAACTAATCAAGGGCTTGATGATTAGTTGACAGGTTAAATCAGGTATGCTAGTACTGGAATAGATCAAATACATGGAATTGGCTGAGGATATGTGAGGAGAAATTAATTTGCCCTGGAGATAAGTTCATACTAACAACACATGATTTAGTGACTCAAAGCTCAGCTGACACCTGGAGCTGTCAATCAAAGCCACATCTGCCCTAGACTGAATCTGTGACATGCATACCAAAAAATAACCAGGACTGAGCAGAATACCAAATCACCAGGAAATTGGATGAATCAATCATCTTAGGGAAAGAGCTTCCAATTTAGTCTTGGTAATTACAGCTCTATGTCTGAGCGAGACAGTGAGTGACAAGGAAAAGTGACTGAACTGTTTTATTTCACTTGAAAAAGTGAGGATGACAGTGGAATATTCATGTGGAAAACACTCCATGCATACAGATAATTTTTTTTGATCATTTTACCCGTCAGCTCTGACCTACTAAGCTGTCAATGTGAGATGGGTATTAGCAGATAGTTGTGGACTCTAGCTAAACTGTTTTACATATGGCGAGATACATTTGATCTTGTTGGAGACTGGCCAGAGATTGTGAGGTATATGTTACCTTGGCAGCATGAGAGCATAGTAGTGTGTAGTATGATGTTATACACAATATTACATTCTGAAATGCTTCAAAAGAAGTGTCCAGCCACAGGTATCTGTAAGTTATAGGAGACTGGATGAACAATAAGATGTGAGGGGAAGGAGGACACTTACCATTGAAGCTCTTGGGTGGGATGCAGGGAGGAGGGGGCAGTGTAGGGGCAGAGGCCAGGATAGGGTCCATATTCTGGGCAGCCAGGGAGGCCAGACAGTCTACACTGAGCTCTCCTGTACAAAACCGCACCATCGACGGGCTCAGGGATGAGCTCACCTCCAACATGGCTGAGGAGACGAAGAAAGAGAGGAGGGAGAGAGATAGAGGAGTGCGAGAAATAGAGGAAAGAGAGGGAGGAGGCAGAGCGATGAGGCAGAGAGATGAGGGAGAAAGAAAGGGGGGAGAGAGAAAGGAGGAGAAATAAAGGAGGGAGAGAGATGACGGGAGAGAGATGGAGGGAGAGAAGAGGGATATGGATAGAAGAGGGAGAGTAGAGGGAGAGTGATAGAAGAGGGACAGTAGAGTGGGAGTAGAGGGAGAGTAGAGGGAGAGTAGAGGGAGAGTAGAGGGAGAGTAGAGGGATAGAAGAGGGATAGAAGACAGAGAGGGATAGAGGAGAGAGAGGGATAGAGGAGGAAGAGGGATAGAGGAGGAAGAGGGATAGAGGAGGAAGAGTAGGAGTGAGGAGTGAGCCATAGGATATTTCAGAAGGGGACTTTCACTGGGAGAGTGAATACAGAATTGAAAGGTAGTTATCGATTAACTACCTGGTCAAGGAAAGAGACAAATCATAATTACAAGAAAGATAGAGTACTGATGCATTATGCATAGAATGCTGACGAAAAAAGTGCAACAAAACAAATCAGCAGACAGAATATCACTGTTGGTAAACATAATGTTGACCCAGACATGACCCAGACAGAATACTGACATAAACAGACGGAACACTGCTGCCAGTTAGATGTCTGAAATAAGCAGATGTAAGACTGTTGCCAGACAGTTGACCCACGCAGATGTACAGAGACAGAATTCGGAGATGGAATATTGCAACAGGCCATCAGAACATTGGAAATTATCTTTGGAATGCTTGCAAGAAGAAGCCTGCATTGACTGATTTAGGACCAGTTTTGCCTTTTAAATCATAATGAACAAGAGGAGTGACCCGATACTTGATCAGCACTCGTACTCTGAGACGCTTTGTGAATACAGACCCCAAACACCACATTTCCCCATTTCTGAATCCCACCTACCACCAGCCAGCTCGGCTCCGAAAACGATCCCTCTGGATGCAGACACTCCAACACAGTGCAGGAGAGCGTCCCTCCGCAGGTTGAAGTTGATGAGTGCTGCCTCCACCCCCACCTTGGCCAGGCCCAGCCAGAGGGCCACCTGCAAGGGCCGGCTCTCCATGAAGAGGGCCACCACATCCCCCGGGGCCCAGCCCTGGGCCAGAGCCCATTGGGCCACAGCGTTAGACAGCAGGTCCAGCTGGGTGAAGGTCCACGTCTCTCCTGTGGCATCGTAGACGAGGGCGGGTTTATTTGGGTGCTGCTTCACCGTCTGGGCAAAGATGGAGGGGATATTGCTGTTGCGTCGTAGGTGGTGCCACAAGGCTATCTTGACTCGTAACAACACGTAAAGGCCACTGGAAGGAGTACAGAGAGGGAGATCGGGGAGAGAATGTTACTATTTGCCATTACCTATAGTGATGATGACTGTAACTAGTAAAAGGTACATTTCCTGAAGAAAATGTGTGTGCCTGCTTCAGCAGTCTAAATGTGTTTTTTTTATGGTAGTAGGAGAGGTTGACTCAAGCCCACTACATATTCTTAACAAATTATAGGCACTCACTTTAGGTCTCTTTTGGCAGTACGGACTACGATGTAGAGGTACTTCCAACCACCTGTGCCCAGAAAGACCCCGAAGCCTGCTGCTAAGCTCCAGGACCAGGGGACCCCGAAGAGACGCAGCAGACCCAGTGATCCCAGAGACAAAGAGGCACTCGCTGCATTGCGCATCCTAGCAGTGGAGGAGAGGAGTTTCAAAGGGTTATAAGGGTGGGATAAGTGAGAGAGATAGGCCTACAGCATGGTGTTAAAATATAATGACAGCATGGTGTTAAAATATAATGGCAGAGGGGTAAGGATAGAGGGTGTACAACACGTGGCAGTAGAGGACAGAGAGGTAAGAGTGCTTTTGGACCAGTCTCTCTTATAAAAATGACTAACTTGACTGTAAATGACTACCTAACTTGACTAATTTGAACAGTGAAAATGTAAATATGTGTAATGAATTAAAATTAAATGCGAGGTAGCCACGACCTTATAGCATGGCTTATTGGATTACATACTGTATAGCTGGTGTTTGAACCGTGATTTATTTGTTGTTGTAGGCAGGCTAGTTAAAGTGCACTGTGCAAAAATGTTATCATATAATGTAGCTCTTACCTATGATCATACACGACCCGACGACGAACTATTTGAGAGCGATGTCCCTAACCTTTCACCTAGTAACCGAGTATTCTACAAAACGTTCAATAGCGCTTTAGCCACTACCAGACGTGTATACAAATGAGAATCGCCACCACACGCTGTTGAGTTCGTTGCAAGGATAACATTTATCATTTGAAATATTGCTACATTAATACGTATCTAAATGTTTGTTTAACTGTCGCCACACCAAATAGCTATCAGAACAACACCTATTCTGTAACAATGCATAAATTTATGAACATCAAATACAGCCTACGCGCTCTAAAGAATCCCGAAACAGCAGATTCACTAAATGATTGAATGACTAGACAGTTAATGGATACTTATCTATTTGTAGTAGCCAAAATATAAGAATCACAATACTATGTACTCCATATTGAATGTTATTGCATTGCGACGACCGCCAACAGCACCGCCCAAATTGTATCGTCCTTTCTCTGTGAACTCAGCCATTTGCTCCTCATCGAATTATCGACTCAATCCCATTGGCCGATGTTATGATGACGAAGGGGAATCCGCCTCTTGACCCGCCTGTTTCAGGTTCACGTTATCCAGTTGACCAATGATTGCAAGTATTGCTACATATTGAGAATATTAAATCACATTCAGACAAATACTATGTACTGTATACAGATATCCTACTGAAACGATATATGTGTGTGATGCAAAAAGCCCTGATCTATTCTCTCAAGTAGGCTATACTTTCCTTATGAGTCAAATAGTTTTGACCTCTACAGTAGCCTAATTCGTTCTACAAATGTTGAAATTAAACTTTGTGAAGAAGCAGCTGTTTATTTTGAATCACAATGAAGCAATTCCATGCGGCCATTTCAAGTAAACATAAACATTACAGTCTGGTTGGTTACAACAAAGATTATCTATTATATTGACAAGATAGTCAAGGGGCCGCTCTAACAATGGAAATACATGTCCTCAAAGATGGAAAGCAGGTGCGAGATCAGGTGGGCAGAAAAGGCGTGTGAACAACAGGCATAACTCTGATATAAAGTACTTTTTTTCAAAGTTGCCGAAATGCCACGTGTAACAACCTAACCATTACAAAACATATATTCGATCAAATAAGCCTAACACAAACTAGCAATTACATTTTTTGTTGACCAAATTTGACACTCTCTCATTGACCATTCAAAAATTCCTCACTTCGTGGTCTTATTTTCATGGAAAGATTTTGGGTGGAGTAAACCATCTCGCTTCACCTCTTCTCTGTTTACAAGCTTTTCTACACAAATACAGTAGTACAAATTGGAGACTGATAAGCTTGCAGGTGTTTACAGGTCACCAAACTTAGAGAAACATCTCTAATGTGTTTATGAGTTGACTATCCCATGATTGCCAACTGCTCTTCTGCTATGAGTATATGTCCACATTCTTGTACTGTAGGCCTATGCATCGATGTGCAGCATCTCAAACCTTTTTCGCTTGGTGTTTTTGAGTTCTCTCTTCACTCAGTTCATCACAGAGAGTGTATCCACAAATGGGAATATCTTTACACACATTCATGGGTCAGTGTAGTCCGATCCCCTGTCTGCGTGAGGCTGTAGAGCAGGAGCTGCTCTGTGTCAGGGTGGACCTGGAGTCTGGCTGGAGGACGCGGAAGACCCTGCGCAGCACAGCGCGTCTGAGCAGGATGTAGACCCAGGGGTCCAGGATCTGGTTCCAGGTGGCCATACGGAGGCCCAACAGAACCAGCCTCTCTGACTGACGTACCGTGTGGCTGGAGCCTCGCCCGCTGCGGCAGAACTGACCCACCAGCAGAGAGATGGAGATCTGGTGATGGTGGACAGAAAAGCCACTATGTTAAGGACATAAAAAACACTGTGGGTCACTGAAAGGCACACTGTATATGAGACAGGCCTGAATCCATGAGGTGAATATGTTGTAATCTACTATTAATTATAGAAACACTTGTGTCTGTGTTTAAACAAGCAAAAGCCTTGCCTATGATAAGCAGGCTACCAATGTTAAACCATCTACAGTATAAACAAGGTCAAATGTCAGTGGAGGCTCTAGCTACTCACTAGAAAGGGGCTCCAGCACACACAGGACACCATCGTGATCACTGTCAACTGGGCCATCATCTCTACATCCAGCGAGCGTAGGGGAGAGGAGGAGGAAGAGGTTCTTCCATATCGTCCTGGTGGTGCTGTAGTGTTTGTCCTGATGCCCTGGGAGCTGAGCCTGGCCTGCAGCAGAGCCAGCCCACTCAGGGTGTTACAAATCAGGGAGAGGCTGAGTGCTGTGAGCCCCAGGCCGGAGAAGGTGAGGGCCAGGCTTGCGTCAGCCGTGGAGAGCGGCTCGTGGACTGTCAGAAAGCACCAGGTACCAGGGAATTGGGCTGTGTAACTACCCACGTCCACCAGGGGGAGCCCGGCCAGCAGCAGGGCCAGGGAGGACAGCAGTAGGACAGCCAGACGCATGTGGGCCACCGTGATCAGGGCAGAGTGGAGGAGGGGCTGGGTGATGCCCATACAACGCTCCACGGCCATGGCACTGCCCAGTAATAGAGGGCACAGGCCGAAGAACACCAAGCTGGCACCGAACAGTTGGCAGAACATCCCTGCAGGCTCAGGGGTGTCACGCACTCCTGCAGCCACCCTGCGACTCCGACCCAGGTGCAGATGGAGGGCAAAGGCACCAGGGATCAAATTACCAGCCAGGTTGGTTAGCAGTAGAGCCCCCACTAACAGCAGGAACGGAGCTTTGGCCCGATGTCGGAAGCGGACATAGGACTTGGCCAGGATGCCCAGGGCGCTTAGGTTGGAGAGGCCACCCAGGGTCATGGTGAAACAGGACAATCCTAAGGAGGGAGGGTTGATGGGGGGTGGCAGTGTGGTGGCATTCAGGGTCTGGATGGATGGACAGGGGCAGGAGGAGAAGTTGAGCTCTGGGAGGTGGTGGAGGACAGAGGGAGAGGAGGGGGCAGAGACTGTAGCCATGATGTCATAGAGGAGCAAGGAGTCTTCAGCTTCAATGCCATCTGCAAAGAATGAGAGATAATAAGTTGAAGACTGGTTCAAACGTTTGTAAGCAAACAGTACTTGTGTATCAGATCTATGTAATCCAGCCTGGTCTCATAGACTAGACGTAACTAGATGAGACTAGATGTAAATCCAGGGCACACAAATTTGTATCATATGTTACATTTGGTATGGGTACATAAGACAGATGATTACTTAAGTTGGGGTGGATGGGTGCGTGTATAACACAAATGTCTAGCAACCCAAAGGTTGCGAGTTTCAATCTCATCACGTACAACTTTAGCATTTTAGCTAATTAGTAACTTATTTATTTACTACTTTTTAGCTACTTTGCAACTACTTAGCATGTTAGCTAACCCTGCCCCTAACCATAGCCCTTTTAGCGAACCCTTCCCTTAACCCTAACCTTAACCCTTTAACCTAACTCCTAAACTTAACCTTACCCCTAACCCTACCCTTAACCTAGCTATCATTAGCCACCTAGCTAGAATTCGTAACATATCATACTTTTAGCAAATTCATAAGATATTGCATGTTTTGCACATTTGTAACATTGTCCCTTTTGCAAATTTGTGACATATAATACGAATTGTAATTCGTAACATATTATACAAAATGGGTGATGGACATCAACAAATTAATGCATATTAATGCGTATATGAAACATATACTAAATGGAGTGTCATGGATTTACATGCAGAATAATACGAAATGCTCTGAGAACGGATTGTGTAATCAGTTGTAATGGGACAGGGATGAGTACTGGCGTGACTTTAATAGAGACAATTTGAGAATGTCTTACTTACATAAGGCCATTGAACAGTTAAAAATAAGTTATGTTGAATTGTCAAACGGAAATGTCTCTCCAAAGGGCAATTCATTTTCTGCTTGACTACAACTTAGTACTAATTTAATTTAACAAAACTCCTAGATATCTCAAGTGCACCTGTGTGATTACGAGCATTGTATGTTCCCCTTTGAGGAAGCACATTGAGTGATTATAATAGTGACAGGTGGGCTGTGTAGGACTCTTGAGGATTTTAACTTTGCATTAGAGTTGACCCTGATTGCACTGAAAAGTCTGTAATGAGACACTAATGGGAACTTGCCTGACGCTTTCTTTGCCTCTGTGCCCTTTCAGGAACCATATCCAAACACTTACAGACCCCTTGACTTTTTCCACAATTTGTTACGTTACAGCCTTATTCTAAAATTGATTAAATAATTTCCCCTTCTCATCAATCTACACACAATACCCCAAAATGACAAAGCAAGAAGAGGTTTTTATAATTTTTTGCTAATTTATTATAAATAAAATACTGAAATATCGTATTTATATAAGGATTCAGACCCTTTACTCAATACTTTTACAGTGATTACAGCTTCAAGACTTCTTGGGCATGACGCTACAAGCTTGGCACACCTGTATTTGGGGAGTTTCTCCCATTCTTTTCTGCTGATCCTCTCAAGCTCTGTCAGGTTGGATGGGGAACATCGCTGCACAATTATTTTCAGGTCTTTCCAGAGATGTTTGATCGGGTTCAAGTCCGGGCTCTGGCTAGAGACTTGTCCCGAAGCCCTTCTCTCCCGATTGCTCAGTTTGGGCAGGTGGCCAGCTCTAGGAAGAGTCTTGGTGGTTCCAAACTTATTCCATTTAAGAATGATGGAGGCCACTGTCTTGGGAACCTTCAATGTGGCAGGCGTTTTTTGGTACGCTTCCCCAGATCTGTGCCTCGACACAATCCTGTCTCGGAGCTCTACGGACAATGCCTTTGACCTCGTGGCTTGGTTTTTGCTCTGACATGCACTGTCAACTGTGGGACCTTATATAGACAGGTGTGTGCCTTTCCAAATAATGTCCAATCAATTGAATTTACCACAGGTGGACTCCAATCTCATAGATGATCAATGGAAACAGGATGCAACTGAACTACATTTTTTGTCTCATAGTAGAGGGTCTGAATACTTATTTAAATAAGGTATTTACGTTATTTTTATTTATTTTTGCAAAAAAATCTAAAAACCTTTTTTTGCTTTGTCATTATGGGGTATTGTGTGTAGATTGATGAGGAAAAAGTTTAATTTTAGGATAAGGCTGTAACTTATCAAAATGTGGAAAAAGTTGAGGGGTCTGAAAGGGGTCTGAATACAACTCTCTGGGAAGAGGAAGGGCGGGGTGTATGCTTCATGATTAACGACTCATGGTGTATTCATAACAACATACAGGAACTCAAGGCCTTCTGCTCAACCGACCTAGAATTCCTTACAAACAAATGCCGGCCACTTTACCTACCAAGAGAATTCTCATCAGTTATAGTCACAGCTGTGTACATTCTCCCTCAAGCAGACACCAAGACGGCCATCAAGGAACTTCACTGGACTATATGCAAACTGGAAACCATATATCCTGAGGCTGCATTTATTGTAGCTGGGGATTTTAACAAAGCAAATTTGAGAACAAGGCTACCCAAATTCTACCAGCATATTGATTGCGCTACGCGCATGGGCAAAATCCTCGTTCACTGCTACTCTAACTTCTGCAATGCATACAAAGCCCTCCCTCGCCCTCCCTTCGGCAAATCCGACCACGACGCATCTTGCTCCTACCGTCTTATAGGCAGAAACTCAAACAGGATGAACCAGTGACGAGAACCATTCAACGCTGGTCCGACCAATCGGAAGCCACGCTTCAGGATTATTTTGATCATGCGGACTGGAATTTGTTCCGGTCAGCCTCAGAGAACAACATCAACCTATACGCTGACTCGGTGAGTGCGCTTATAAAAAAGTGCATTGGAGATGTTGTACCCACTGTGACTATTAAAACCTACCCTTACCAGAAACTGTGGATGGATGGCGGCATTTGCTCAAAACTGAAAGCCTGATCCAATGCATTTAACCATGGAAAGTGATCTGGGATTATGACTGAATATAAACAGTGCAGTTATTCCCTCTGCAAGGCAATCAAACAAGCGAAATGCCAGTACAGGGACAAGGTGGAGTCGCAATTCAACGGCTCAGACACGAGAAGTATGTGGCAGGGTCTACAGGAAAGCACAGGACTACAAAAAGAAAACCAGCCACGTCTCGGACACCGACCTCACGTTTCCAGACAAACTAAACACCTTCTCTGCCTGCTTTGAGGATAATACAGTGCCACCGTCGCGGCCCGCTAACAAGGACTGCGCCCCCCCCCCCCTCTCCTTCTCCGTGGCTGATGTGAGTAAAACATTTAAATGTGTTAACCCTCGCAAGGCTGTCTCTTATTCATCCCTTTACATTTGTGTGTATAAGGTAGTTGTTGTGAATTTGTTAGATTACTTGTGAGATATTACTGCACTGTCGGAACTAGATGCACAAGCATTTCGCTATACTCGCATTGACATCTGCTAACCATGTGTATTTGACCAATAAAATTTGATTTGGCCCAGACGGCATCCCTAGCCTCGTCCTCAGAGCATGCGCAGACCAGCTGGCTGGTGTGTTTACGGACATATTCAATCGCTCCCTATCCCAGTCTGTGGTCCTCACATGCTTCAAGATGGCTACCATTGTAACTGTACCCAAGAAGGCAAAGATACAGTAACTGAACTAAATGACTACCGCCCCGTAGCACTCACTTCTGTCATCAAGAAGTGCTTTGAGAGACTAGTCAAGTATCATATCATCTCCACCTTACCGGCCACCCTAGACCCACTTCAGTATGCATACTGCCCCAACAGGTCCACAGACGACACAATCGCCATCACCCTGCACACTGCCCTATCCCATCTGGACAAAAGGAATACCTATGTAAGAATGCTGTTCATTGACTATAGCTCAGCATTCAACACCGTAGTACCCTCCAAGCTCATCATCAAGCTGGATGCCCTTTGTCTCAACCCCGCCCTGTGCAATTGGGTCCTGGACATTCTGACGGGCCGCCCCAGGTGGTGAAGGTAGGAAACAACATCTCCACTTCGCTGACCCTCAACACTGGGGCCCCACAAGGGTGCGTGCTCAGCCCCCTCCTATACTCCCTGTTCACCCACGACTGCGTGGCCTTGCATGCAAGTCAATCATCAAGTTTGCAGATGACACAACAGTAGTGGGCTTGATTACCAACAACAACGAGACAGCCTACAGGGAGGAGGTGAGGGAACTCGGAGGGTGGTGTCAGGAAAACAACCTCTCACTCGACTTCAACAAAACAAAGAAGATGATCATGGACTTCAGGAAACAGCAGAGGGAGCACCCCCCTATCCACATCGAAGGGACAGCAGTGGAGAAGGTGGAAAGTTTTAAGTTCCTCTGCGTACACATCACAGACAAACTGAAATGGTCCACCCACACAGACAGCGTGGTGAAGAAGGCGCAACAGCGCCTCTTCAACCTCAAGAGGCTGAAGAAATTTGGCTTGTCACCCAAAACCCTGACAAACTTTTACAGATGCACAATCAAGAGCATCATGTCGGGCTGTATCACAGCCTGGTATGGCAACTGCACCGACCTCAAACGTAAGGCTCTCCAGAGGGTAGTGCGGTCTGCACAACGCATCACCGGGGGCAAATTATCTGCCCTTCATGAGACCTACAGCACCCAATGTCAAAGAAAGGCCAAAAAGATCATCAAGGACATCAACCACCTGAGCCACTGGCTGTTCACACCGCTACCATCCAGAAGGCGAGGTCAGTACAGGTGCATCAAAGCTGGGACGAGATACTGAAAAACAGCTTCTATCTCAAGGCCATCAGACTGCTAAACAGCAATCACTAACTCAGAGAGGCTGCTGCCTACATTGAGACCCAATCACTGGCCACTTTAATAAATGGATCACTAGTCACTTTATACAATTCCACTAAATAATGACAGTTTAATAATGTTTACATATCTTACATTACTCATATCACATGTACAGTGACGGGAAAAAGTATTTGATCCCCTGCTGATTTTGTACGTTTGCCCACTGACAAAGAAATTATCAGTCTATCATTTTAATGGTAGGTTTATTTGAACAGTGAGAGACAGAATAACAACGACAAAATCCAGAAAAACGCATGTGAAAAATGTTATAAATTGATTTGCATTTTAATGAGGGAAATAAGTATTTGACCCCCTCTCAATCAGAAAGATTTCTGGCTCCCAGGTGTCTTTTATACAGGTAACGAGCTGAGATTAGGAGCACACTCTTAAAGGGAGTGCTCCTAATCTCAGTTTGTTACCTGTATAAAAGACACTTGTCCACAGAAGCAATCAATCGATCAGATTCCAAACTCTCCACCATGGCCAAGACCAAAGAGCTCTCCAAGGATGTCAGGAACAAGATCTCCATGCAAGATCTCACCTCGTGGAGTTGCAATGATCATGAGAACGGCGAGGAATCAGCCCAGAACTACACGGGAGGATCTTGTCAATGATCTCAAGGCAGCTGGGACCATAGTCACCAAGAAAACAATTGGTAACACACTACGCCGTGAAGGACTGAAATCCTGCAGCGCCCGCAAGGTCCCCCTGCTCAAGAAAGCACATATACATGCCTGTCTNGGGGTCAAATACTTATTTCCCTCATTAAAATGCAAATCAATTTATAACATTTTTCACATGCGTTTTTCTGGATTTTTTTGTTGTTATTCTGTCTCTCACTGTTCAAATAAACCTACCATTAAAATTATAGACTGATCATTTCTTTGTCAGTGGGCAAACGTACAAAATCAGCAGGGGATCAAATACTTTTTTCCCTCACTGTATATACTGTATTTTATGCCATCTATTGCATCTTGCCTATGCCGCTTGGCCATCGCTCATCCATATACTTACATGTACATATTCTCATTCACCCATTTTAGATTTGTGTGTATTAGGTAGTTGTTGGGGAATTGTTAGATGACTTGTTAGATATTACTGCACTGACGGAACTAGAAGCACAAGCATTTCGCTACACTCACATTAACAACTGCTAAACATGTGTATGTGACAAATAAAATTTGATTTGATTTGAATGCACTATGTATGCATGGTTACACACCATGCATGCACGCACACACATCGAACCCGATAACTTCGAGCCTGCCCTCAAATCTTTGCCTTAGTGTCACTCTGCACTCTCCAGGCATACATGTCCCTTTTTCCAAGGTCCTCTAAGAGCACAGCTTCTGTATTTGTCGTGACAGAAATGACACATAACGAGACCCATGGGGCACCCTGGGAGCAGATAGCCGTGCGAATGGGTGATGATTACTCATCATCACAAAACTGAGTACTAGTTATGATAAAAAAAGAAAGACAGAAAGTCGCACAATCTAAATACTGTATTCTCCCAACAATTGAATGGGTAACCTAATAACCAAGGATGATTTTTGGGGGGCAGATTTCAGTGACAGCTGCTTTTGCTGAATAGTTACAGGCCAACAGACTGGTTTGTGGAGGTTGTTTTCAGTCCTTGCTTTGTGTATGCTTAGTCTTTGAGTAATTTTAGTATTTTCCTGCACATCCTAGTCTCTTGCAGGGAGCATCGGGCCACATTAATTAATTGATAGACAGGTTAGAGAGAATGTTTCCGTTCCATTTATTGCAAGTATGGACAACCAAATACTTTACGAGTAACTTTGATGCCACCTCTATACATCAAATAACAAAAATATATCTCTTTAACAAGAAAGTGGTTTATAAGGTCACATAACAAAAATATATCTCTTTAACAAGAAAGTGGTTTATAAGGTCACAATACTGCCATGACTACCATTCATTGTATGGTAAAGAAGTAAGATAGGTTATCTATCCAATTGAATTTGTATTTTATTTAACCTTTATTTAACTAGGCAAGTCAGTTAAGAACAAATTCTTATTTACAATGACGGCCTAGGAACAGTAGGTTAATTGCCTTGTTCAGGGGCAGAACGACAGATTTTTACCTTGTCAGCTCGGGGATTCGATCCAGCAACCTTTCGGTTACTGGCCCAACGCCCGAAATGGCAACCAAATATGACTAAAAGTAAGTTAGATGTTCTCCATACATAGAAAACACACAACATAGTTTATTATTTAATAAAGATATGCTTTTGGTGAAAAAATGCAAAAATGTGGATCGTTCAAGTGAATCAATTTGGCTATTTCAGACAAAATATGACTTCATTTCAAATGTGTATACATAACATAATATTTTCCACCACGTGTACATGCTTGTGATCCATTTGGATGTCATTTTAATATTATTTCACAATTGTGTTAATACACATACCATTGAAGCCCAATGTTGCATTTTTGCAACGTTTCCAGAAAATTGTTCTACAAACTGGAAATTCATAAAATATCTTACTTTCATAATCAGAGGCCTATTAAAAGTATTTCTAAGGGCAATAATTGGCATATATATTTCTTTATTTGGATATATGCTTGGGTCTCAACGGGATAAAGAAAGAGAGTGAAAAACAGATTGCTTACAGGGCACTTCTGAGCAGCTCAGAACAGAAAATTGATGCAGGGTTATTGCTCTGTGCCCGTAGTCAACACTTGAATGAGAAAATTACTGATCTCATCACTGAATATGGCCAGCACTCAAGTCTTCATTCATTTCCTCTACAGTCTGCTAGTATAGCTGCCCAATCCACTTCAGCCATGCTAGCCTGACAGAGGATAATGATGTTTCACACTCCTGAGCCAGCTCTTTTCAAACAGCAAATTACAACCATCCATACTTACCTTTCCTTCCTTCTGCGGGGGTAAAATTACACCTGGCACAATACAGCAAAATGACATCTCCAGGTGGGCATGGGAATAATCAGTTTGTACACTTGCTGGGTAGTTTTTTTTTCACTGTACTCCTTTATCCCTCTTTCTTTCTGCTGCAGTTTGTTGCACCCTCTCTGTCACTCCCCTCCCCCTTCTTTTAGAGGCTTTCTTGCCAATGAAGGTATATCCACGGAGGAACCAATGCAAATATAAAGCTGCACATTTCAACTTGAGAGAGTAAGTAAAACTGACAAAGAACCTCCCTGATTATAAGACCACATGCTTCATGTAAGTAGAGGCAGGGCAGTGACAATGACCTAAGACGAGCCATTAGACGTCATGTCATCTGAAGTGAATACATTACGTTTCCCCTTGATTCTCCTTACTGCGTTGTGCTCCTGTTTGAATCACAGAACACAGGTACTCCCTATCAAACCTAACTGCAGATGCAACCATGCTATAACAACTGCAAACACATCTCCTCTCCTCACAAACTTTAGAAGAGCTATAGTAGCTCAAATACATATGAAACAGACAGGGGTTCAAATATGATTTAGGATATTTCACTTCTTCTGAAGGTAACCCATACAAATTCATGGAAGTATGGAGGTAGTGTTGTGCCAACAAAAACAAGGGGTTAAATATGTGTCCAAAAAAACAGATATCTCCTAGATACAGGACAGACACTTCAAAACCGCATTTCTTATGATTTATTTTTTTACTTTCTTTTCTTTCATTTTTGAATGTGTTATTCAATGCGTTTCCATGAGCTATAGTAGTAAAGGACAAATTCAATGTTTTATCAAATAATTTTTTATATATATTTTATATATACTTTCTACAATTCTAAATCATATAGCTAAATGATCCATAGTATGACCATCTTAAAACAATTCCATATGTTAGCTTAGTAACCCCCCCACATTTTGATTGATGAGATTACATAGTCAATTAGAACCTAATTGTGGCATAGCTAATTAAAATAATTTAACCAATGTAAGTAATTGAACCAATGTTTTGAATATTTTATTAAGCAATTGCATGCCTAGTGCCAACATGATTATTCCTGAGTTAATCACACTTACCTTACACAATCAATCGGGCATGGTTCTTCATATGAATGTCACTTTGTGGAATGATACAGAATGCAGGATTGATGGATGAGGTGCGAGGGTCTTACCTATCCGATACCCAAATCAGCCTCTCTTGTCTGCAGCTGTGCCAGCATGAGTCTGTCAAACTCAATCCTGCAGGCAGAGGAGCACCGTCTCTTCCCTCATTACCATAGTCCAGTCACTGAGACACTCATTGTGACACTCGTTTCCTCTCTTTCTCTCTGAGTCTATATCTCCTCTCTCTCTCCCCCTTCCCACCCCCTCTTTCTGACTCTTCTGTCGCTTTTATCTGATCTTCACCCACAGGACCTGCATGATCTTCTCTCTTAGCCCCTCTCTGGGTGTCTGAGCCCTCCTACTGTTCATCTATTTATAATTCTCACATATTTTCTCATTCTTCTCTTTATCACAGACATCATCACTAGGATGTTCTGCCCAATAAAGTCTCTGGTCTGTCTGTGATAACGATTATAAGTACCAGTTGGGCTGCAAGGGGTCAGATGTGTGGCTGTGTGGTCCGGTCACTTTTTGCCTCCACTAATAATTCAAATTGGTTTCAGTATAAAAAGGCTGTCAAGTAACATATTAGATATCTTTTTCATCCCAGTCTCTTATTAGGTGCTCAGGCAATTTTCTAAATACAATACCATTTAGGGAAGAATACAGATTTGTTTTAATGGTAATATTTTTGTTGTTTCACAGTAGTACTTTGTGAGGAGAAAAGTTCAAAGCTAAAAGAGCTTCTTCATGGAACTTAGAAAATTTGATTGGTAGATGTTAGATAATTGGTAGACAATTACATTTCAAAAGGAACTGTAGAGCACCCATATTTAAAAGTTTTCATAAAGTATAAAGTGTCACACCCTGATCAGTTTCACCTGTCCTCATTATTGTCTCCACCCTCCAGGTGTCGCTTGTTTTCCCCAGTGTATTTATCCCTGTGTTTCCTGTCTCTCTGTGCCAGTTTGTCTTGTATGTTAGTCAAGTCAATCAGCATGATTGTCCCGTACTCCTTTTGCTATTCTCTTTTTGATAGTCTTCCCGGTTTTGACCCCTGCCTGACTCTGGACTACTTTCCCGCCTGCCTGATCATCCTGCCTGCCCTGACCTTGATTCTGCCTGCCCTGTGGTACCTTTTGGACTCAGAACTGGTTTTGACCCTTTTGCCTGTCCACAACCATTCTCTTGCCTTACCCTATTGGATTAATAAATATTGTAAGACTTCAACCATCTGCCTCCTGTGTCTGCATCTGGTTCTCGCCTTGTGTCATGATAATAAAGTATCAGATAAAACTATTTGCAAACATTCAAAACCACCTTCAGGCCATTTACTAGATAGGACAGATTATTATAATTTTTTCCCCACATAAAATCTTAAGGTTTTGTTAATTTCTTTATAGGTCTGGTAGGTAACACAAAGATAAGGCAAGGTAAACAAAATGGTACAGTCCCTCTACATTCCAGCTGAATCTCTTGGTGATAAAGCCATTTAATTTATTTTCGTTTTCTGTCCCTGAGTAGCAGTCTAGCTCAGAGGAACGTGATGCTGTCTCCTCCTGCATGCACTTCAATTGGCTGTGCCTGAGAAGATTTTAGGTGAGACGCAGCGGTTCCATATTCTCCATCAGTCTCCAACGCACCTGTGGGGAATCCTGAGAAAGAACAACAAAACAAAAAAAGGTAGCATAGCAACAAAAGCATAGCAACAAAACTCCTGACTGGGGTTCTCATTTGAGCTTAAATTTAATTATCCTACCTCCTTCCGTGAAGTTTAGATATAAGCAGTCACCTTGAATGTTAAACCTTAAAGGAGGAATCTGTAAATGAACAAACCATTTTGTTAATGTTTTAACCTCTTAAGGATCCGACCCTTTTTAAAATTTTCGCCTAAAATGACATACCCAAATCTAACTGCCTGTAGCTCAGGACCTGAAACAAGGATATGCATATTCTTGATACCATTTGAAAGGAAACACTTTGAAGTTTGTGGAAATGTGAAATGAATGTAGGAGAATATAACACATTAGATCTGGTAAAAGGTTTATGACTGGCTTAAAAAGCAACCAATCTATTTTCTACACACTATTTTCTACACACTTTTTTAATGGAAATGTGATTCTATCTTGTTGGTGCCCTGTGGTTGTTGTTGCTGGCGCTGCTGAAATCCTTGATGCAAGGAGTCCAAATCTCTGGCAGTATTCATCCAGAAACTTGTAGTGTATAAGAGACATCCATTCCATTCAGTCCTGCCTTCCATGTGTTCACCCACAATACAGCACAATGCCATTTTGAAAGGTCTGTCCCACTGGGAACCAACTGGTTGAATCAACATTGTTTCAATGTCATTTGTCAACGTATTGTGTCAATAAAACAAGACATAGCAGTCACATGATTTGCACAGCAACAAAACATGAGCAAGAAGGGAGGGATTGATACAGCAGTTCAAGATACAACAACTGAGAGATAATATTACTACCTAAAACAAAGGTCTTTGATGGTGGAGATGCACTAAAGTTGTAGCTGAGCCATGCAGCTTAGCTGTGGATTTCTCTAGAATAAGAATGTCAAAATGTATTTGGATCAAACCGCTTTTTTTAATAGCATTTTTGGCAGCAGTTATGGCACACATGAACAATTTCATCGAATCCAATAGAATGTCAAAATTATTTCCTAGTAAAACAGACCAGGTGACATACATACACTTACCTCTATCAAGGTTTGAAGAAGGTATTTAATGTATGTCCAGAGGTCAGAGACCAATGAGCATTCCAAAAAACATATGTACAGTATATTCAGAAAGTATTCACACCCTTGATTTCTTTACACATTTAGTTGTGTTACAGCTTGAATTAAAAATATGTTTTTTTTTTATCATAGGCTTACACACAGTACCCCACATTATCAAAGTGGAATTATGTTTTCAATTTCTTTTAACAAATTAATTATGAAAATGAAAAGCTGAAATGTCTTGAGTCATTAAGTATTCAACCCCTTTGTTACAGCACGCTTAAATACGTTCAGAAGTAAAAATCTGCTTAACAAGTTACATACTAAGCCGCAGCTGTACACGTGGGGTAGGAAAGGACGGACAAAGTATCTCTTCTACCAAACACGACGGTACTACGACGTATTCAGTTTAACACCAGAGACATTCGACAAAGGACAAGAGATCTCTGCTGGGCAACCCAGCCTTCCATCTACGACCAATCCATCGAGGCGCAGCTCAGAGTAAATATGTCTTGCATTTTCAACTTGGTAGCCAGGGTTGGTGAAGAAGAATTCTACGATGTTCAGATGATACTGAATAATAAGGTGATTAATCACTGTTACTGATGTAAAAGATTACTAGGTCTTTAAGAGTATATTTGGAAGATAACAGCTCTATAAACATTCTTTTGTGGTGCCCCAACTTTCTAGTCAATTACATTTACATGATTAGTTTAATCAGGTAATATTAATTGAAGAGAAATTATTTTATAGAATAGCATGTCATATCACTTAACCCGGCATAGCCAAAGACACAACAAGGCCAATGGTGACTTTACAACAGTTACAGAGTTTAATGGTTGTGATTGGAGAAAACTGAGGATGGATCATCAACATTGTAGTTACTCCACAATATTAATCTTTTTTACATTTATTTTACTAGGCAAGTCAGTTAAGAACAAATTCTTATTTTCAATGACAGCCTAGGAACAGTGGGTTAACTACCTTGTTCAGGGGCAGTCTGACAGATTTGTTCCTTGTCAGCTCAGGGAATTGAACTTGCAACCTTTCAATTACTAGTCCAACACTCTAACCACTAGGCTACCCTGCTGACCCACCTAACTGACAGAGTGAAAATAAAAAAGCCTGTACAGAATAAAAAACTATCCAAAACATGAATCCTGTTTGTAACAGGATTCATGTTTTGGATAGTTTTTTATTCTGTACAGGCTTTTTTATTTTCACTCTGTCAGTTAGGTGGGTCAGCAGGGTAGCCTAGTGGCACTAAAGTAAAACTGCAAAAAATGTGGCAAAGCAACTAACGTTTTGTCCTGAATACAAATTGTTATGTTTGGGGCAAATGTTATGGGTATGCTTGTAATCGGTAAGGCCTGGGGAGTGTTTCAGGATAAAAAAGAAATGGAATAGAGCTAAGCACAGGGAAAATCCTAGAGGAAAAACTGGTTCATTCTGCTTTCCACCAGACACTGGGAGATGAATTCACCTTTCAGCAGGACAAAGACAAGGCCAAATCTACACTGGAGATCCTCAACAAGAAGACAGTGAATGTTCCTGCGTGGCCGAGTTACAGTTTTGACCTAAATCTACTTGAAAATCTACGGCAAGACCGGAAAATGGTTGTCTAACAATAATAAACAAACAATTTGACAGTGCTTGAAGAATATCAAAAATAATAATTGGCAAATGTTCCACAGTCCAGGCGTGGAAAGCTCTTAGAGTTACCCAGAAAGACTCACAGCTGTAATCGCTTTCAAATGTGCTTCTACAAACTATTGAATCAGGGGTGTGATTCCTTATGTACAGTGGGGCAAAAAAGTATTTAGTCAGCCACCAATTGTGCAAGTTCTCTCACTTAAAAAGATGAGAGAGGCCTGTAATTTTCATCATAGGTACACTTCAAATATGACAGACAAAATGAGGAAAAAAAATCCAGAAAATCACATTGTAGGATTTTTAATGAATTTATTTGCACATTATGGTGGAAAATAAGTATTTGGTCACATACAAACAAGCAAGATTTCTGGCTCTCACAGACCTGTAACTTCTTCTTTAAGAGGCTCCTCTGTCCTCCACTCGTTACCTGTATTAATGGCACCTGTTTGAACTTGTTATCAGTATAAAAGACACCTGTCCACAACCTCAAACAGTCACACTCCAAACTCCACTATGGCCAAGACCAAAGAGCTGTCAAAGGACACCAGAAACAAAATTGTAGACCTGCACCAGGTTGGGAAGACTGAATCTGCAATAGGTAAGCAGCTTGGTTTGAAGAAATCAACTGTGGGAGCAATTATTAGGAAATGGAAGACATACAAGACCACTGATAATCTTCCTCGATCTGGGGCTCCACGCAAGATCTCACCCCGTGGGGTCAAAATGATCACAAGAACGGTGAGCAAAAATCCCAGAACCACACGGGGGGACCTAGTGAATGACCTGCAGAGAGCTGGGACCAAAGTAACAAAGCCTACCATCAGTAACACACTACGCCACCAGGGACTCAAATCCTGCAGTGACAGACGTGTCCCCTTGCTTAAGCCAGTACATGTTCAGGCCCGTCTGAAGTTTGCTAGAGAGCATTTGGATGATCCAGATGAGGATTGGGAGAATGTCATATGGTCAGATGAAACCAAAATAGAACTTTTTGGTAAAAACTCAACTCGTCGTGTTTGGAGGACAAAGAATGCTGAGTTGCATCCAAAGAACACCATACCTACTGTGAAGCATGGGGGTGGAAACATCATGCTTTGGGGCTGTTTTTCTGCAAAGGGACCAGGACGACTGATCCGTGTAAAGGAAAGAATGAATGGGGCCATGTATCGTGAGATTTTGAGTGAAAACCTCCTTCCATCAGCAAGGGCATTGAAGATGAAACGTGGCTGGGTCTTTCAGCATGACAATGATCCCAAACACACCGCCCGGGCAACGAAGGAGTGGCTTCGTAAGAAGCATTTCAAGGTCCTGGAGTGGCCTAGCCAGTCTCCAGATCTCAACCCCATAGAAAATCTTTGGAGGGAGTTGAAAGTCCGTGTTGCCCAGCGACAGCCCCAAAACATCACTGCTCTAGAGGAGATCTGCATGGAGGAATGGGCCAAAATACCAGCAACAGTGTGTGAAAACCTTGTGAAGACTTACAGAAAACGTTTGACCTCTGTCATTGCCAACAAAGGGTATATAACAAAGTATTGAGATAAACTTTTGTTATTGACCAAATACTTATTTTCCACCATAATTTGCAAATAAATAAATAAAAAATCCTACAATGTGATTTTCTGGATTTCTTTTTCTCATTTCGTCTGTCATAGTTGAAGTGTACCTATGATGAAAATTACAGGCCTCTCTCATCTTTTTAAGTTGGAGAACTTGCACAATTGGTGGCTGACTAAATACTTTTTTGCCCCACTGTATATA
>QNTS01001066.1:75727-112305 GCA_003317085.1 Hucho hucho | reverse complement strand
ACAGGACGTGCTGGACTCTCTAAGCGCACGGAGGGCCTGGTGTGTGGAGCCGGTACTTTTCTCCCCGGCTGTTCACTCACCCTTGCCTCACCGATGATGGGAGCTGGAATGTCTCGCACTGGGCTGTGGATGCAAACCGGAGACCCCACACGCAGAACCGGTGCAGGATATCCTGGTCCAAGGAGGCGCACCGGAGACCAGGAGCGCTGAGCCGGCACCACTCTTCCAGGCTGCACACTCACCCTCCCCTGACAGATGAGTGGCGCTAGAATCTCTCGCACAGGGCTGTGAACGCGCACTGGAGACACCGTGCGCAAAACTGCATAGCACGGCGTCTTACCAGTGCGACGCTCCCTCCGACGCTCCCTCCAGAGAGCACGAGGAGTTGGCTCAGGAGTCCTTCCTGAACCGGCCAACCTCCTTGTGTGCCCCCCCCCCACAAAAGTTTTTTGGGGCTGCCTTTCGGGCTTCCTAGCCAGGCGAGTCCCAACGTACTTTTCTTTCTCCGGGTTCCATACAAATCCTCGTAACTGCTCCGCTCAGCCCTCGCTACTCTTTTCTCCCTGGGGTGACGATGCTCCGCCGTCTTCTCCCAAGGTCCCTTACCAGCCAAAATCTCCTCCCAAGTCCAGAACTCCCGGGTCTCTCGCTGCTTGGTCCTTTCTTGGTGGGTTATTCTGTCACGATCTCCATGAGGGACAGACCAAGGCGCAGCGAGGTATCCAGTATACATGCTTTATTTGACACATGTAACTGGGACAAAACAACAAAACGAACGAAAACGAAGATCGTAACAATAACATAGACTGAAACACTTAGCTATGTAACAAACAATAACCCACAAAATCCTATAGAAAAACCCCAAACATATATATGGTTCCCAATTAGAGACAACGACACACAGCTGCCTCTAATTGGGAACCATTACCCCAACATAGATATACAACACCTAGAACAAAAAAACCCTACACCAAAAACGAAACTAAACACGCCAGCCTATAACTATCAGGCCTGAACGTGACACAGCCAAATGACCAAATCACCCTCTAGTGGCCTCATGGGTGGAATGTTATTGATATTTTAATATACATAAACCATTTTTAAAATCCGAAAACCCGGTGTTTCTTTGTCAAACAGTTTTGTTATATTTCAGTCTTCTGTGATGTATATAATGTGTAATATTGGGAGGCAAACTCAAAATGTAATGCATTTCAACTCTATATCTGGCATTTTTTTAAGACCATAACTAAAGTAGTTTTGTTTAAGACTATTAAGTCAAAGTCAACATTATTAGTCAGTTGTACAACCAAATGCCTTCAACTGAAATGTGTCTTCCGCATTTAACACAACCCCTCTGAATCAGAGAGGTGCGGGGGGCTGCCTTAATCAACATCCACGTCTTCAGCGCCCAGAGAACAGTGGGTTAACTGCCTTGTTCAGGGGGAGAACGACAGATTTTTACCTTGTCAGCTCGGGGATTCGAACTTGCAACCCTCCGGTTACAAGTCCAACGCTCTAACCACTAGGCTACCTGCCGCCCCTATTAAGAAACACATTGTGTGACCCTGATTCAACACACTGCAGTAAAAGGTTCAAGCATAGGACTAAACCAAATCAAACTTTATTTAAAGTGCATTAAAAGTTTGATTTGATTTGGTCCTATTCTTTCACTTAGATTTTTCGTTGAGATGGAGACGTGAATCAAATGTATGTATTAATAAAGCCAGACCAAGTCAGTGGCACAGAAAATACATCTCCTTTAAATGTTGATATTTGGTTGCGTTGGCAACCAAACACAATTCAATATGTAATACAGTAAATAGCCTATTAACTTGTCAACAAGTTAACAAATTATATTTTGGATTCACGTCTCCAACTAAACAAAAATAAAGGTTCAAGAATAGCCAGTGGCTCAGATGAAACTATCAAAGCATTTGATACATATCCTTTAGCCTAAATGTTGATATTTGATTTCGTTGTCAACCAAACCAAACACAATTCAATATTACTTTTGCAATACAGTACATTGTCAAAAGTTAAGGCTATCTTACAAACTCATGTAACAGTATTTATTCAACCTTAGAACTTGTAATATTCATAGCCACATTTTTAGGTTACTGTAACTATTAATGTCTTATGTAATCATGGAAAGGGTGCATGTTCAGCATAGTATGCGAAGGTTACAGGTCTGTGGAGATCTTCACAATTGTTATAATAACCTGTGCAAAATCTCAAACAGCATTGATCACTTGCACTATGCACTTTTAATGTAATCTCAACTGCAATCCAGGTCATTTGGTTGTGCTATTAGATGAAGGACAGTGATAACACTTTAAGTTGTTTTATAAATACAAAATATCTGACATTGTATTCCAATTTGAACTTTGTTGTTATTTAAATGGTCGAAACCACATTGATAACAGATTTTGATGACACCAAAAATCAAACATTGTTTTTCAATTGGAATTTTGTTGTGCTTTTAGATGGTTGAAAGCATAGTGATAACACATTGGGAATTCAACACACTTCTGGCAGTCTTTTTGAGTGGGTGAATAAAGGTTGAAATCTCATGGATCAACGTTTCAACAAATATTACCCAAATTTCCATGTTGAAATTACGAAGGTATGCCCAGTGGAGTGATTGTGTTCCATATTGAGCAGATGAAGAGAATTAACAGCAGAGAGAGTGAAGAAAGGACACTCTCCTTCTGCTTCTGTATTCCTATCCATCTTCTGCGCTGTATGGGACCCCTGGCCAGGTGAATATCGCTAACACAAAGGGCAGTTGGAGTTGGAGAGAGAGATGGAGGAGGATTGGAGAGAAGGGTAAATACAGGGAGACAAGAGAGAAAGTTGGGGTTGCAGGCTTTGATAATGACCTTCATTCACCTATATACACTCTAGATCACTGCCAGGGGGCGCTGTTTTGAGCCTACACGCCTCCATCTTGGAACTCCCCCACCGTTGTAACAAATATTTTGGAAGCTAAAGAAATGCATTTATTTATGTCAAAAAAAATTTTTTTATTTATGTCTTGTTTTTGCCATGTTTATTATATTATAGACACCTTAATGCATACTTTTAAATTATATTATGTGAGATAAACATACACATTTAAAATTGTAAAAATATGTTAATGGATTTTCCTTAAAGTATCCTTTTCAGAAAGTACGCCCTCTAGTGGCCTCGTGTGTGGAAAGTTATTAATATTTTTCATGATTTAAAAATGAATACAAAATTTTTCCAAAATCCTGCCAGAGTTTCTATGTCATTGTATTAACAATTTGGCTACGAATAAATCGACTTCTAAAAAAAATGTGCAAATATTCTGCGCAGAACATATGCAGGCACATTCTGTTTCTACAGCCTTTGACCTTTACAACAATGTATAACATGTCCTATTCGGTTGAAGTATTACGACATAGCAGACATAGCATGTATGCATATCCCTCCCTATGCAGTGATTTAGCGTGTGCCTCTCACACAACACAGTATTGCACACGGCTTTTATGCTGTGCTTTTGTATCTATCTGGTAAACAATTTAATAGGTCTTTGTCATTCAACAGCGTCATATTCAGTCTATCCTCATAGTATTTGAGTCACATATACATGGCCAGTATTGCCCATCCCCCATCAAAATGCTTTGACCCTGACAGTTGCTGTTCAGCATGGAGGCTTGTTTTGGTGGAAGATGCATTCAAGCAAGCAAGGGATGGCCTTATTCTGCTGGGTAGACACTTGTAAGTAGCAATATTGGATATGTTTATTGATTATTGGTGTTATTGTTATAGCTAGAATGTGTAGTTATTGCTATAAATGTTAGTTACCTAGCAAAGACTTATAGATGACCTGGAACCAGTGGGTTTGGCGATGAATATGAAGCGAGGGCCAGCTAACGAGAGCATACAGGTCGCAGTGGTGGGTAGTATATGGGGCTTTGGTTACAAAACAGATGGCACTGTGATAGACTACATCCAATTTGCTGAGTAGAGTGTTGGAAGCTATTTTGTAAATGACATCGCCGAAGTCAAGGATCGGTTGGATAGTCAGTTTTATGAGGGTAGTCAGTTTTATGTTTGGCAGCATGAGTGAAGGATGCTTTGTTGTGAAATAGGAAGCCGATTCTAGATTTAATTTTGGATTGGAGATGCTTAATGTGAGTCTGGAAGGAGAGTTTACAGTTTAACCAGACACCTAGGTATTTGTAGTTGTACACATATTCTAAGTCAGAACCGTCCAGAGTAGTGATGCTAGATGGGCGGGCGGGTGCGGGAAGCGATCGGTTGAAGAGCATGCATTTAGTTTTACTTGCATTTAAGGGCAGTTGGAGTCCACAGAAGGAGTGTTGCATGGCATTGAAGCTCGTCTGGAGGTTTGTTAATTAACTACTTAGGGAGCAGTGGGGCACTCCCGACACTACCCGATGAAATGCAAGGCGCCAAATTCAAAATCCAAAAGTTGAATTATTAAACATTCATCAATATACAAGTGTTGCATAGTCATCAAAAGCTCTGCTTCTTGGCAATATCACAGCGTTGTCAGATTTCAAAAAGGCTTTACGGCGAAAGCACAACATTTGATTGTTTGAGGATAGCCCCTCTCATATTTTATGCATTAGAATAAATCCTTAATAGGGAGGGGTTCAAAATGAGGCAATGTGTCAAAAACACTTTTTCCAGGACAGAAATTCCTCGGGTTTTCGCCTGCTATATCCGTTCTGTTATACTTCTTAGGGAGCGGCTCCCTAGGTGATGGTTTTGGAGAGTCTGGCGTGCCCAAAGTAAAATGCCTCCCACTCAGGCCCAGAAAATAGGATATGCACATAATTAGTACTATTGGATAGGAAACACTCTGAAGTTTCTAAGAGTGTTAGAATATTGTCTGTGAGTATAACAGAACGGATATAGCAGGAGAAAACCCGAGGAATTTCTGTCCTGGAAAAAGTGTATTTAACACATTGCCTCAGTTTGAACCCCTCCCTATTGAAAATGACCTTATATGGGAGTAAGATTGCAGTACCTATTGCTTCCACTGGATGTCAACAGTCTCTAGACAGTGTTTGATGATGTTATAGTTGCTCTGGATGGTAATAGAAGAAGAATTTCGAAGTGGTCATCGGATGTAAACAGAAGAGGATGCGCGTTCACGGGCTCGCGCGCGCTGTGGTTTTTTCTTTTCCTATCGCCCAGTTTATAATCCGGTTGAAATATTATACTAAATATACATAAAAGTGTTCCTAAGGATACATTATCAATGATGTTTGATTTTTCTAGGTATAGGTTGAACGAGTTCTCTTCACGGTTCAATGGGCGAGTGGACGCTGTATTTTATGAACATAATGCACCAACCAAACAGAGATTTATGGATATAATAAATGACTTTTTCTAACAAAAGAACCATTGGATGTCTTCGTTGGACACTTGGGAAGCCCTCAGCAGAAGTTCTTCAAAAGGTAAGAGATTTGTTTTCGCTGTGAAATGTGTTTTGTGTGAACCGCGATGGTTTATGAATTTATGCTAATGGAAAAATTTGGGAGCGGCTACCCTCAAACAATCAAATGTAGTGCTTTCGCCGTAAAGCCTTTTTGAAATCTGACAACGCTGTGATATTGCCAAGAAGCAGAGCTTTTGATGACTATGCAACACTTGTATATTGATGAATGTTTAATAATTCAACT
Source organism: Hucho hucho (assembly GCA_003317085.1). Taxonomy (NCBI): domain Eukaryota; kingdom Metazoa; phylum Chordata; class Actinopteri; order Salmoniformes; family Salmonidae; genus Hucho; species Hucho hucho. Next base: position 106,627 of record QNTS01001066.1, on the reverse strand, counting down.
TTTGGATTTTGAATTTGGCGCCTTGCATTTCACCGGGTAGTGTTGGGAGCTAGCGCCCCACCACTCCCTAAGTAGTTAATAAATCTTTTCAAGCCTAGGTGTCCCGCTAGCGGGACCAAAGTTGACAACATCCGGTGAAAATGGAGGGCGTGCAATTCAAATAAGTAATCGTAATATTAAACATTCATGAACATACAAGTGTCTTATATCATTTAAAAGCATAAAATCTTGTTAATCTAACTGCGTTGTCCGATTTACAATAGGCTCTACAACAAAAGCATACCATGCAATTGTCTGAGGACAGCGCCCCACATCAACATATTTTTCAACCAGCACAGGCGTCACAAAATCACAAATAGCGATAAAATAAATCACTTACTTTTGAAAATCTTCCTCTGTTTGCAATCCCACGGGTCCCAGCTACAACATGAATGGTTGTTTTGTTAGATAAAATCCTTCTTTATATCCCAAAAGTCTGTTTAGTTGGCGCCATCGATTTCAGTAATCCACTCGTTCAACAGAAAGTAGTTTGTTCAATAGGAAAGTAAAATCATTAAGCCACGCGCGCCGAAAGACTGTTATTCTTCCGTTGCTCCCCTCACCAAAACTCAAAATTCTTGTTCGTTTTTCAAGAAACAAGCCTGAATCCTTAAATAAAGACTGTTGACATCTAGTGGAAACCATAGGAATTGCAATCTGGGAGCCAGAATTGCATAGGAGCAAAAGGTTTCCATTGTAAGAGCATCGGACCTAAAAAGAAATTGGGTTGGCTTTTCTTCTGATTTTCACCTGCCATATCAATTCTGTTATAGTCTCAGACATTATTTTAACAGTTTTAGAAACTTCAATGGGTTTTCTTTCCAATGCTACCAATTATATGCATATCCTGGCTTCTGGGCCTGAGTAACAGGCAGTTTACTTTGGGCACGTCAGTCAGGTGGAAATTCCGGAAACTAGACCCTATCCTGAAGAAGAGTGTCCAAAGAATAGCCAGAAGTATACAGAATGGTGTCGTCTGCGTAGAGGTGGATCAGAGAATCACAGTGATATCATTGATGTATACAGAGAAAAGAGTCGGCCCGAGAATTGAACCCTGTGGCACCCCCATACAGACTGCCAAAGGTTCCGGACAACAGGCCCTCTGATTTGATACACTGAACTCTATCTGAGAAGTAGTTGGTGAACCAGGTGAGGCAGTCATTTGAAAAACCAAGGCTGTTGAGTCTGGATGGTGGGATGGTCGTCGATCTGTTTGTTAACTTGGCTTTCGAAGACCTTAGAAAGGCAAGGTAGGATAGATATAAGTCTGCAACAGTTTGGGTCTAGAGTGTCTACCCCTTTGAAGAGGGGGATAACCGCGGCAGCTTCCAATCTTTGGGATCTCAGACGATATGGAAGAGAGGCTGAACAGGCTAGTAATAGGTGTTGCAACAATTGCGGCGGATAATTTTAAAAAGAGAGGGTCCAGATTGTCTAGCCCAGCTGATTTGTAGGGGTACAGATTTTGCAGCTCTTTCAGCTATCTGGATTTGGGTTTAAGGAGAAATGGGGGAGGCTTGGGAAAGTTGCTGTGGGGGGTGCAGAGCTGTTGACCGGAGTAGGGGTAGCCAGGTGGAAAGCATGGCCAGCCGTAGAAAAATGCTTATTGAAATTCTCGATAATCGTAGATTTATCGGTGGTGACAGTGTTTCCTAGCCTCAGTGCAGTGGGCAGCTGGGAGGAGGTGCTCTTATTCTCCATGGACTTTACAGTGTCCCAAAACTTTTGGGAGTTTGTGCTACAGGATGCAAATTTCTGTTTGCCTGCGAATATTGGTTCCTAATTTCCCTGAAAAGTTGCATATCGCGGGGGCTATTCGATGCTAATGCAGTACGCCACATTTTTGTGCTGGTCAAGGGCAGTCAAGTCTGGAGTGGACCAAGGGCTATATCTGTTCTTAATTCCATTTTTTTGGAATGGGGCATGCTTATTTAAGATGGTGAGAGAAGCACTTTTAAAGAACATCCAGGCATCCTCTACTGACGGAATGATGAAGGTGCACAAAGTGCACAAACTTATTTTTTAACAATTATTTCTTTAACATATAATTTTTCTCTGAGCAATTTTATTTATAAAACAATATACATTTCTATATTTTTTTTGCATACGTTATAGCTCAGTATTTGTATTATTTATTTTATGCAGTCTGTTTTACTCATGTTTATCAAGGGTTCCAATAATTTTGGAGGTGACTGTTTATAAGCAATTATAATAAATCAAGGTACTTCAAGGCGAACATTTCTAATTTCCTGTTTTCATACCATGAGACTCTGCTGAAGTTTCCTTTGTCAGTTTGCATCTTCTGAGATGAGAGACAATCTGATGGAGACTCTTTCCCTACCCAGTCAGAGTTTGACATCTGTACTAAAACAAATAGTTCTGAACCAATCAGAAACCTTCTCAAAACAATTCCACATCAGATTCAGGTAGACTACACATACTGCAGATGCCTTAATCCAAAAAGGAGACATAGAAAAACATTTCTTAGATATACAGTATCTTGAACCACATTTAACAAAATAAAATCAAGCTACACAGATACAAAATATTTGAATATTTTATTCAATTAAAATATTGCATGGAAGATAAAGTCTAAAAACAGAGAAGTTACAGAACAGTGACAAAAGCATGCAATTTCCCAGTAAAAAAAACAGTCATACAAATTATCTCTACAAAGAAAGTATTTACAATGATTTTAATTTGTCCTTATTTGACTGGATGCACACCTTACTAGAAACAATGTAACAGTCATGATTCTTATTTCATTTTTTGGTTGATCCCTTTTAAAATTGAGATACAATTATAAAACTATATACACAAAATATACATTTCAATCTGACAGGATTTCAATCTGACTGTCACAACTCAACATTCGATGTTATGTTTTAAACAATGATTTTTTAAATAAAACCATGATAGCTTATGACACTTTTTTTGATAATTTGTTGCTTTCATCTGTTATGTCTTTTAAGATCAGAGAAAGTACCCGGATAATGCATAATGTAATAGTCCATGCTGAGTTGTCCCTGGTTAAACCATGCAGGACTAGTCCACTCTTCTAAAGTAGGAGGGGGGTTTCTCATCAGCATTATTTAATCCAAAGAATATCAAGGTTGGTAAAAGACATGAAACTGTCAATAGGAAAATCAGTGTAAAACAATAAATAACTTTGTTATCGGTACTCTTTGGAGTTTTAGCTTAAAATAATATCCAGGCCAGCCCAACGAGAAGGTACAGTAATATTTACAGAATCTTAAAAAAATGTGCACAATACTGCTTCAAGCGAAATATAGTTGTCACAAAAAAACTGACATCAACCATCTCATCAATCGATCCTGGTCCTTTTGTGCTCTTTTGGCAAGAAGGCACAAACAGATCTGGGCCCAGGCAAGCATTAACTTATGCCTGTCATTAAACCAGGGTGATTATGGTTTTGCTAGGAGGTCACGAGGTCAGGCATCATGGGGTCATGTCCAGCAACCAGCATCCAGCCCCCTAGATCTGAGACTCTCCCGTGTTCTGGGTGCTCTTGGATGTCTGGGGGACACAGACAGAGAGAGGGCAAAGACAGACAACAACGTAAATCAGTTGCTTTTTGATCAGACTCCATCATCACAGTCCTTCATCATTAATGCACAAGTGGCTCTGCTGTCTCTCTTTCACCCGCCAGACAAAATGCTTCACTTAACACCTTCCTCACCCAATTCATTATCTTTAGGGAGCTTCGGCTCTGGCCCAGAATCACACGTTTGCCTATGTTATGGAAATGATAAAAAATGACAGTTCTTTTCCTCCTTTGTTGTGCTTTGAAAGGTTTTTAAAATGCCCTTTGAGCAATCTCACTTGAAGGAAATGACTAGACTGATCACACCTCTGCTCAGGCCTGAACATGATGTCCCAAACCATGGTCAGTAATGATTAACGATTTAATCAATGGACTGATTACTTAAAGATGTCTCTGGATGGGGAAAGAAGTGAGAATTTTACAATGCGCTGTAAAACAAATGTTCCAAATTGGCCGTTAACCTGACAAGAGTGTGCCCTCTGAGAAATTGAATTTGAAGTACTCTGAAGTTTGGATTGACTTGTATCTAAATATTCTAATATGCTTATGTCCTTTGTATAATATAGTAGATGTAATATTTTATGCAGAACTTTAACTTGCATATCAGCCTTAATAATATTACAGATTCTGGGTTCTATCAAGCACATTTTTGTCTAATTTCTAATCCCCCTATTATTATTATATATATTTTTTCAACACTATCAATCCTCCCCTGATTGGAGAAAACTAACGGCCAACAATACCTAACCCATCTGGACAAGAGGAATACTTATGTAAGAATGCTGTTCATCGACTACAGCTCAGCATTTAACACCATAGTTCCCTCCAAGCTCGTCATTAAGCTCGAGACCCTGGGTCTCGACCCAGCCCTGTGCAACTGGGTCCTGGACTTTCTGACGGGCCGGTCCCAGGTGGTGAGGGTAGGAAACAACATCTCCACCCCGCTGATCCTCAACACTGGGGCCCCACAAGGGTGCGTTCTCAGCCCTCTCCTGTACTCCCTGTTTACCCATGACTGCGTGGCCAAGCACGCATCCAACTCAATCATCAAGTTTGCTGACGACACTACAGTGGTAGGCTTGATTACCAACAACGACGAGACGGCCTACAGAGAGGAGGTGAGGGCCCTCGGAGTGTGGTGTCAGGAAAATAACCTCTCACTCAATGTCAGCAAAACAAAGGAGATGATCGTGGACTTCAGGAAACAGGAGAGGGAGCACCCCCCTATCCACATCGAGGGGACAGTAGTGGAGAAGGTGGAAAGTTTTAAGTTCCTCGGCGTACACATCACGGACAAACTGAATTGGTNAATCACTCACAAACTTTTACAGATGCACAATCGAGAGCATCCTGTCGGGCTGTATCACCGCCTGGTACGGCAACTGCTCCGCCCACAACCGTAAGGCTCTCCAGAGGGTAGTGAGGACTGCACAGCGCATCACCGGGGGTAAACTACCTGCCCTCCAGGACACCTACACCACCCGATGTCACAGAAAGGCCAAAAAGATCATCAAGGACAACAACCACCCGAGCCACTGCCTGTTCACCCCGCTATCATCCAGAAGGCGAGGTCAGTACAGGTGCATCAAAGCTGGGACCGAGAGACTGAAAAACAGCTTCTACCTCAAGGCCATCAGACTGTTAAACAGCCATCACTAACATTGAGTGGCTGCTGCCAACATACTGACTTAAATCTCTAGCCACTTTAAACATAGGAATTGGATGTAACAAATGTATCACTAGCCACTTTAAACAATTTTGTATATAATGTTTACGTATCCGACATACTCATATCAAATGTATACACTGTACTCTAAACCATCTACTGTATCTTGCCTATGCCGTTCGGCCATCGTCCCAAATCTCTAGCCACTTTAATAATTATAATTGGATGAAATAATGTATCACTAGCCACTTTAAACAATGCCATTTATATAATGTTTACATATCCTACATTACTCATCTCATATGTATATACTGTACTCCATACCATCTACTGCATCTTGCCTATGCCGGTCAGCCATCGCTCATCCATATATTTATATGTACATACTCGTATTCATTCCTTTACTCTTGTGTGTATAAGGTAGTTGTTGTGAATTTGTTAGTTTACTTGTTAGATACTACTGCATGGTCGGAACTAGAAGCACAAGCATTTCGCTACACTCGCATTAACATCTGCTAACCATGTGTATGTGACAAATAAAATTTAATTTGATTTGATTTGATTTGATTTACTGCTACTCACAGCTATCTTTCCTCACATATACAGTACGCTCTAATCTTAATTCCAACCCTCATATGTCCACAGACTAACCCATATTTCCTAGTACACTACCATTTTACTATTTCCTTTTGCAATACATCCTTCTATTTTACTGTGATGTCTTATGAGGGTCTTGAACCTCTCTATTTCTACCATTTCTACCAAGATTACCCTAAAGATAAATACTTTACCTAAGAGTATAATCATATTTCCCATCGATTGATCGTGGTTTTTCAGATCTCTTAATTAATAGTACTGTTTGTAGGTCCATCTGAACAGAGATATGACTTACAGTGGCTTACGAAAGTATTCACCCCCCTGGCATTTTTCCTATTTTGTTGCCTTACAACCTGGAATTAAAATGGATTTGTTGGGGGTTTGTATCATTTGATTTACACAACATTGAAAATGCAAAATATTATTTTATTTTGAAACAAACAAGAAATAAGACCAAAAAAAAGAAAAATTGAGCGTGCATAACCCCAAAGTCAATACTTTGTAGAGACCCCTTTTGCAGCAATTACAGCTGCAAGTCTCTTGGGGTATGTCTCTATAAGCTTGGCACATCTAGCCACTGGGATTTCTGCCCATTCTTCAAGGTTAAACTGCTCCAGCTCCTTCAAGTTGGATGGGTTCCGCTGGTGTACAGCAATCTTTAAGTCATACCACAGATTCTCAATTGGATTGAGGTCTGTGCTTTGACTGGGCCATTCCAAGACATTTAAATGTTTCCTCTTAAACCACTCAAGTGTTGCTTTAGCAGTATGCTTAGGGTCATTGTCCTACTGGAAGGTGAACCTCCGTCCCAGTCTCAAATCTCTGGAAGACTGAAACAGGTTTCCTTCAATTCTTCAATTCTGACCAGTTTCCCAGTCTCTGGTGATGAAAAACATCCCCACTGCATGATGCTGCCACCACCATTCTTCACTGTGGGGATGGTGTTCTCGGGGTGATGAGAGGTGTTGGGTTTGCGCCAGACATAGCGTTTTCCTTGATGGCCAAAAAGCTAAATTTTAGTCTCATCTGACCAAAGTATCTTCTTACATATGTTTGGGGAGTCTACCACATGCCTTTTGGCGAACACCAAACGTGTTGGCTTATTTCTTTCTTAAGCAATGTCTTTTTTCTGGCCACTCTTCCATAAAGCTCAGCTCTGTGGTGTGTACGGCTTGGCAGCTCCTTCAGTGTTATCTTTGGTCTCTTTGTTGACTCTCTGATTAATGCCCTCCTTGCCTGGTCCGTGAGTTTTGGTGAGCGGCCCTCTCTTGGCAGGTTTGTTGTGGTGGCATATTCTTTCAATTTTTTAATAATGGATTTAATGGTGCTCTGTGGGATGTTCAAAGTTGCTGATATTTTTTAATAACCCAACCCTGATCTGTACTTCTCCACAACTTTGTCCCTGACCTGTTTGGAGAGCTCCTTGGTCTTCATGGTGCCGCTTGCTTAGTGGTGCCCCTTGCTTAGTGGTGTTGTAGACTCTGGGGCCTTTTAGAACAGGTGTATATATACTGAGATCATGTGACAGATCATGTGACACTTAGATTGCACACAGGTGGACTTTATTAAACTAATTATGTAACACTTAGATTGCACACAGGTGGACTTTATTTAACTAATTATGTAATTGGTTGCACCAGATCTTATTTAGGGGATTCATAGCAAAGGGGGTGAATACATATGCATGCACCACTTTTCCGTTTTTTATTTTTTGAAACATGTCATTTTTTGAATTTCACTTCACCAATTTGGACTATTTGGTGTATGTCCATTACATGAAATCCAAATAAAAATCTATTTAAACTACAGGTTGTAATGCAACAAAATAGGAAAAATGCCAAGGGGAGATGAATACTTTTACAAGGCACTGTAACAACCACTCCTGGACCTGACTCCAATACCGAGCCACTGAAGGACAGTACCAAAAGAGATCATCTGTTTATTGTGTTTCCTCATGACAGAGTCTGCACAGGGCTGACTGTTCATTGTGCCATATATTGAGGATTATGTTTGTGGCAAGAATTTTATATAGTAGTTTACATTGAAAAGATCGGATTGATGCGTCCATTTTTTGTTTTGTATATCAGTTCATAAACCTGATTCAATGGTATTGGGACATCAAAAACCTGTTCCCAACTATCTTGAATTTCATAGTTGTCAAACCTCTCAATCCTATATTGAAACTGATACATTTTATGATTTATACCTGTCATTTTAAGCCGTGCATGGTTTTTCATTGGAGGCAGACAAACCAATTAATTTGTTTCTGTTTTGAGTAATTGCCTCTTAAATTTTTGTGGCAGAGCTGCAATGAGTTGGTTATACTTTTGAATTTTGACCAGCTCTGTGTGGCTTCATTTTAAAAGAAGAATACTTTAAACAGGGTTACGTTATCAATCCACCGGAAATGGTTTGTTTTAATCAGTATAAAAGCAAAAAGCTCACTTTTGAAATTATATGTGCCTCTTAGTATCCATCTGGAAAACCAGTTTGGATTTAGATATAATTTTGGTATAATAGAGGCTTTAAGAGAGAGGTTTAATGCCTTAATATCCAAACTCATGTTCGTTATATAAATATATCTTTATCTGGTTTGCCATTAAAATGTAATATTTTTTTCTTGCATGACTTGAAAAAGGATTCTCCTGAAGTCGGTAGAGTCATTAGTAAATATATAAACTGAGATATCAATAGAGAATGAATCAGGGTAACTTTCCCGTAGATGGACAGGTGTTTCCCTCACTATGATTTAAGGATCCTATCTATTTTGTTTTCTATCGAAGTTAATAGTTCCAAGATCGTTAAACTTTTCTGGTATATGTACACCAAGCACATAAACTTCACCGTCCACCCATTTAATCGGGAGGCCACATGGCAATTTAAAGTTGATATCTTTTAGAGACCAAATCCATAATATAATACACTTATCATAGTTGGGTTTCGCCCAGAGAAACTGGAGAAATGATCCAGGTCCTCAATAAGGCCCTTGAAGGTTGAAGATTGAGGACTCAAGAAAAAACTTGAATCATCGGCGTACATTGATACTTTTGTCTCTAATCCATGTTTTGCCCCTTAAAGCTGCAATATGTAACTTTTTGGGCAACCAAATTCACATAAAACAGTGAGTTATAGATCTGTCATTCTCAGTGAAAGCAAGTCTAAGAAGCGGTAGATCTGTTCTGTGAGCTATTTCTATGCTTTCAGTTATGTACACCAGCTAAAAATATAATATTTTTGGTTATGGAACATATATTTCACAGTGGTTTAGATGGTTCAAGGATGCCCTACACTATATGTGCTTGTATATGTGCTACACATAAACTAAAATTAGAATTTTAGCAACCAGGAAATGGGGGAGCGATTTCTGCAGTGCAGCTTAAATGTTATCACTAGATCAGATTTTTACAGCTAACAGTTCAATGGCTATAACAAATAAGTCTTGTGACAGAGGGCGCATTGTTTTACTCCTCTTGACTATTCAACATTCTCAGAGAAGTAACTTATTTATTATTTTACATAAAGAATTGTTGTACATTACTTTTACCCATCTTATGAGAAAATCCTTACACAGATTCTAGACAGTATAAAAGGCTTTCTCAAAATCTGCTATAAAGATTATACCTGGTTTCCCTGCATTTCAGTAGTTTTCAATTATTTCTAGTAGTTGTGTAATGTTGTCTCTAATATATATTCCTTTTAAGAATCCCATCTGATCGTGATGAATAATGTCTGGTAGGACATTTTTAATTCAATTTTTTTTTTTAAGATACTGGGTCTTTGTACTGCCTTCTTGGCTCCTGCTTCAGTAAGAGAGTGATCATTCACTCTTTTTGTGTGTCCGACAGGTGGCAATTAATATACGAGTAATTAAAACATAATAGTAATGGATCTTTCAGTAGTTCATAAACAGTTTAATATATCCCTATTGGAATGCCATCAAGGTCAGAGGTTTTTCCCGTCTGAAAGGAGTCAATTGTCAACCATAGATTGTCCTGTGTAATTAGGCCTTCACAATATTTTTTTGGTGTCTGAAATAGTTTAACATGATTTTTTTTGGGAGAAGGATATCACAAAACTCATTGTCTGATGAGGTTTGAGGAACTTGACTTATCCTTTGGTGAGATAAGGATTTATCCATCTTTGTAACTATTTTCTGTAAGTTATTTTTGGTTGTGCTTCTATTAGGTTTAGGAATAACTTGGTGCATTCTTTTGCCATTCTCCATCCAATTTGCTCAGTTTTTTTTAGATAAGTGAAACACGATTTTTTAATGAATAAGTTCCTCAAACTCCTTTTACATTTTGTATAGATTATTCAGTGCGTCTGCAGTACATTCATCAACATCTAATGTTAGATTTTCTATTTCTGTTGTAAGCCTTCTCTGTTGACCAATTTTTGGGGGATGAAGATTCAACTGATTGGCCTGTGGGTCCGCTGAACTTGTATTGTGCAAGAAAAAGTATGTTATGTCCTTCGTTTTTGTTAAGAAAGTTCTGTCAGTCAAGAAACCCAGGTAAAATTGTAAATATCCCTGTCCTCTTGGAAAGTCTGTCATAGTTATATGGAGGGATATAAGTTGATGATATGATCGCATTCGATCCTCGATCGAAAATAATCAATCTGACTAGCTTGATTAAGCCTCCTCCAAGTATATCTTACGAGATCCGGGTTTCTGAGCCAATATCAGTCAATTCCAACGTGCCCATAATATTAATAATCTCTATGAGCGCCAGAGGGTGATAGTTGGTAGTATGATTTCCTTTACGGTCTACTGACTTACTTAAAACTGTAATAGTGTTGTTTGTATCTAATTCGATTATTATAAATATTTTCAAAGAAGTTTGGATTGTCATTATTCGGTCCATATAAATGTTTGAGCCATGTGTTTATCATCAAGTAGTATAATCAAAGTAATCCATCTTCCTTGAGGATTTAAATGTATTGCACCTCAAGATCTAGAATTTCTTAGAATTCGTCAGAATACATTTAATTACTTTCATGTAAACAATAAATATTGTATAACTTTTACTCGCAGAACTTTACCTCACAGAACTTTTCCTCGCAGAACTTTATCTTGCAGAACTTTACCTAGCAGAACTTTTACACAGAACTTTGCCTCATGTTCGGTGTCACTCAAACTCAACAGTGTTGGAGGGCATAAGTACATCACATTGAAGGACTTTCTGCTCTTTTAGATATTGCCTACTCAATTAGTAAGAGTTAGTACCTGTGATTTGCTGTTGCTTGACTGGTTGGAGGAAAACTCTGAGTACTTCATCTTCTGTAGTGCACAGACGCTGTCCAGGATCTTGCCATACTCCTCTCTCACCTACAAGGTGCAAAAGAGAGCACTATGAGCAAAGACGGTAGAGAAAGTTGGTCGAGCAGGGGTGGGGGGGGAAGGGAATAAGTAGACCAGAACCAGCTGTTATTGGGCAGTTTCCAATTTCATTTTTAAAAAATTGTTCCTGTCTCTGTAAGTGGGCGTTCCTTCTCTAGTGTGACCATGTTTGAGCATGCGGTAAAGCATGCTCATGCGAGAGAGGGAACGCCCATTTACATAGACAGAACCTTGACCATTTATTTCAATGGTAAACAGCCTTTATGCATCATCTTTATTATCCACCATATTTGTTATGAGTCCAACAAGCACATATTCGCCTACCCTTAACTGTAGGCCCTACAGTAAACTAAACCCAATCAATACTCTTTAAACACTTAACAACTCATATGGAATTCAGCCAAAGTACTATAACCCAGAGCCATGTATTTAGAGAGTTGGGCCAATGTGGTTTCTGCATTATGATGCATTTACATGACACTTCAACATTCTATGGCAGTCATGTTAGCTTGTAACCGTTGGACTTGTAACCGGAGGGTAGCAAGTTTGAATCCCTGAGCTGACAAGGGAAAAATCTTTCGTTTTACCCCTGAATAAGGCAGTTAACCCACTGTTCCCTGGGCGTGGTGGATGTTGATTAAGGCAGCCCCCCGCACCTCTCTGATTCAGAGGGGTTGGGTTAAATGTGGAAGACACATTTCAGTTGAAGGCATTTGGTTGTACAACTGACTAATAATGGTGACTTTGACTTTGGTTGACAGTCTTGAGTTGTGACATACCTGTTTAGAGAGCAGGCAGTGCATGAGGAACACTAGGACCCCCTGCATGCTGTTGAGGATGGTGAACAGGTATGACATGGCCAGCGTGCTTTCCTCAAACTGGAAACAGCCAAAGATCCACATGGTGCCCAGCACACACAGCTGAGCCACTGCAGTTATGGTGAATGCCCTGCAGGAGGTGACAAACACACATAAAGTCAGATCGAGAGAATGGGTCACAACATGTCATCTTACAGTAAGGCCATTTTTTCCCCCACATGTTCTGGCCAGGAAAAACAGTGGTCCTTTGTTATGGGCTATAACACAGCCTGTGTGAGAACGTCCGTTTCTTTGCCGGCTCACTTGATTTTGCGGAGTTTGTCAAGGTCAGGGTTCAGGCTGGAGTACTTCTGGGCCAACTTCCACACTGTGATGAGGAAGAAAAACACATTCACCTAGGAGGGGAGAGGGAGATAATTAGAACTCTAAAATGACACAAAACATTATAAGTAGGAGTTATGAAACTATTCCACCTTTCATCTGTGATACGCACCATGATGATGATACAGACAGGGCCAAAGAAGCTCCAGATGAATCCATCCTCAAGGTTGAGCCAGCAGCTATAACACACAATGCACACATGAATACACATGAATACCTGATCTCTATAGTACACAACAGACAGAAGGACAGAGAGTCAGACAAATATATATAGGGAATCCAGTCAGGAGATGACACTGTCTGGGATCGATGCAGTGGTCACTCACTGGCGCTCGGTTCCGTATCCTTTGGCGTTGGCGATGGCAGAGATGGCGACGATGACAGCAGGAATGCCGTAGCCCCCCGCCATCATGTAGAGGGGCCTGAAGGTGGTGTTGAATACCAGGACCACCATCCTGAAGAGCTGCACTCCCTCCAGACACATCCAGCAGAACGCTGCCAGGAAGAAGAAGTGAAGCAGTCCAGCCACCACCGCACAGCCAGTCTGAGGAAGAGAGGTGAGAGGGATGAAGAGAAAGGAAATAAAGGGATGAGAGTGATCGAGAAAAATAAATGTGAGCGAAAGGACATATACTGTAGATAGTGATAAGGTTCACAATACAATAAGTTACCCACAACTGAACACACAATCGCTGTATACATTAACATTTCTTCCTACTAAACATTTTTCTCACCACCCACATAGACAGAGTACCTACGACACATGTAAATGTTACACACATTGTCACATCCTCTGACCTCCCACGCCCAGAAAAGCTCAGTGAAGTTTTCCTTATTCAATCTTGTTCCGAGGGCAATTCTGCCTCGAGGGCAGAGCGAATGTAATTGTTTGGATGAAAGCTTACCTGGCTCTCGGTGCGTGAGATGCCGACGAGGAAGATCAGGTTGGCGATGAAGAGACTGAGGCAGAGGTGGAAGTGGATGGTATTGCGGGTGCCCTGGATGGAGCGGATCAGGGAGAAGGTGAGGATGCAGAGGAAGAGACACATCAGGGACAGGGACAGGCCCACCCAGGTGATCAGCTGCAGCTGGAATGTGTCCTGGAGGGAGGAATGGAGGCGAAGACACGTCACCATATAGTCATAGCAGTGGAGGCTGCTGAGGAGAGGATGGCTCATAATAATGGCTGGAACGGAGTAAATGGAATGGCATCAAACACATGGAAACCATATGTTTGATGTATTTGATACCATTCCACTTATTCCACTCCATTACCACAAGCCCCAGTTAATGTGCCACCAACCTCCTGTGAGTCACAGTGACTGACACAACTTTCATGGATGTGTCTTAATAATATAGACAACATACCCCTGGATAAATAATAATGGATCCCTAACTAGCCAGGCAAGACACAGAACAAATTCACTGTTGTCAAATTAATGCAAACTTTTAAAAAGCCAAACGATCTTCTATTGCACAATTAAATTGCAGTATTACATAGAAAGTGAAATTAAACTATTTGAAAAGGCCTTGTTCCTGTTCTATCTTACAGCAGAAGTACAGCTAGACTAAAATAGAAATCCATCTCACCTTGAACTCATAGAGAGCCATAAGAACAGCAAAGCTGCTGAGATGGTAGCAGGAGCACACGGTGTGGGTGGCATTGGACTGCACCAGGAAACAGCCTCGATCAGACCAGCTCCCTTCTCCCAACTCAGCATCCCAGTACACACAGGTGTAGTTCCCTTCATCTGACTGGAAACAACATTCATAATTACCATAGAAGAGAAGTAGAAAAACAATGTTACTCCAGGACACTTCACATAGTGACCATCCCAGAAAAAGCAAAGCAGGTTCACTCAGATGTCTGCATAGATCTTGAAATGTATTCGACGGACAAACAAGAGGCTGACATTTCGGTGTGTCAGACACTTTTCTTAGACCTAGTGCAGCATATGAAGAAGATTTTCTACTGCCACATTCACATAGAGCATCATAATGGGATAGAGGGGTAATGCTTTTGCTCCTCACCTCCTTCAAATGGGAGAAGGTGAATGTGACTGGCTCCTTGAGAAAGGTTGTGTTCTTGTTACTAATGGTGGCCGTCACCACTTTGGAGTTGATCTGGAAGCTGTGGCCCTCCTGTGCCTTCAGCCCTGAGAAGGAATGGTTGGTGGATGTCTCCAGACCCTTATAGCTGAGCAGGGACACTGTTGCAAATCCTGAGAATGTTTGATGTTTAAGTCTAGGAGTTTGTACACTGTGTACATTCATTTCACATTATATCATTACATTACATTATAAAGATTGGTTCTGATGATTGTGGTGGGATTATGATGGCAGTGTTGAAGCTGATCATGAAGATGAGGATGATGAAGATGGTAACCTGGGTAGGAGGTTTCTCCAGCAGCAGTCTCCCAGTGGCTGTCTAGCTGAGCGTGTGTAGAGGACAAGGTGAGGGGTCCCTGGGGTGAGGAGGCATTTCTCTGCACCAACAGCTCCACCTCTGGAAGCAAATACATTCACATCTTTACAAACAGGCCTACAGTAGGTGAGATGTTATAACTCTCAGAATGGTTATCTGCTGGAAAGGCAGACTTGTACGCAGGAAATTATGCAATGAAATGTGACCCATATAACCTAATGAAAAACTTTGTAAGCTATTCAAAAATGGCCACAAATGAACATATAACTTCCTTCGTAGAATAACAACTTGTCTTCCGTACGGTGGCTTCAAAAACCAAAACAATCATGGCTGAGTTTATGTTGTCTGGACTCATGGCTGAGTTCAGGACGTTCTCCTACCAATGTGAGTTTTGAACCTCCTGGTCTCGGGGTGTTTCAGCAGAGGTCCTATCATTCTCAGAGCAGTCTCTACCAGGTACAGCAAGACACTCACTTCCTTGTTATTATTCAGAGGCCCGCGAGACAGGAGCCTGTCTATAGCAGACAACAGAGTCTACAGAGACACAGAGAGAGGTGGGGGAGGAGGGGTTACATGGACACGGTCAGAGAGGCTGAGACCTTTATTTGTCACATGCACAAGTACAGTGAAATGCTTAACTTGCAAGCCCTACGCAACATTGCAGTATTCAATATCAAAATAGTATAACTAATAAAATAAATAAATGAAATAAAAACACAAGAAATAAGAGAAGAAAAAAATAAGAAGAATGTAATATACAGCAGGGTCAGGGCCAGTACCAAATGTACATGACTATATATTTGGCATACACTAACCACAATGCTATGTTTAGAAGACATACAGCGAAAGGAGGCTAGCTTCCATTATAAGCTAGATGTACCAACAGTGCTGGTCATCAGTCGTTGTTTCACTGCATGTATCCTTTCCTTAATGTGTGTGGGCTGATTCTGAACCTGCATATGTCAACCTCTCTATGATGGATGCCTGGGTTATAATGAGCCTCAAATAAAAATAAGTGCCTCAAATATAAATAAGTGCCTCAAATATAAATAAGGGCCTCTAATATAAATAAGGGCCTTTAATATAAATAAGGGCCTCTAATATAAATAAGGGCCTTTAATATAAATAAGGGCCTCAAATATAAATAAGGGCCTCAAATATAAATAAGGGCCTCAAATATAATAAGGGCCTTTAATATAAATAAGGGCCTCTAATATAAATAAGGGCCTATAATATAAATATATAAATAAGCAGCAGTACCTCTAGCAGGGCCTCTCCATCGACTTGTTCTGCCGTATTACACTCACTCAACTCCAGACAACGGGTCCTCATCAGGGCCACAGCATCCTGCAGACCTGGGATGACCTGAGAACGAGGGATGAGGAGAGAAAGTGAGGAGAGAGAGAGAGCAGACGGGCGGGGGGTGGGGGGGGGGATTGTAGGTAGAGAGAGGAGGAAGTTAGTCTGTATTTTGTTCTGCAGATACCTGTAGGTGTGAATCATTACACTGTATACTCATGTGGCTTACCATCTTAAGATGGTTCTCACTCGCAAACGTGTCACAGTCCAACTCTGTGGAAACAGAAGAGATGAGTGAATAAGGCATCTTAACTGAAAATATATTTTTTAATGAAATTATTGATGAAGTGATGACAACTTGATCATGCAGCAGAAGTATTGAAATTTTATAGTTGAAACAGCTCCATCTCAATGAGAATGCTGATCTATAAATGTGATTCTCACCAGTACATCTCCCCTGCGGGTCTCCGTAGTTGGTGAATCCTGCATGGCACGCACACCGATGGCCACTGTTGGTGGCATTATGGCACGTTCCATTCCCTCCACAGATAAACTTATTTATTTTACACAAGTCTTACAAAGGAATGACAGAAAGCACAGGTGAGATGTTCAGATATACCTAAAACCGATCAATTCATATAATATCAATTACACATTCTGGTCATAAAGAAATTAGTATCTGGTGCTTCATGAGGAAGAGGAGCAATTGAGCAAAATACATAAAGTAAAAATGATTTAACTTTCTCAAAATTCCCAGGTTTTCCCCAAATCCCGGTTTGAAGATTCCAGGAATTAGCAGGAAATCTGGAGGCCTCCAACCAGGATTTCTAGAAATCCCATCCAGGGTGATGATACAATTCCTCCCATACCTTCAGCACCTTGAGCATCCTCACTGTCTGTGGTTGCTGTCTGGTCTGTGGTGGCTTTCTGATCTGTTATTTCCTCACATGATTCTCCATTCCCTGTCAATTGAGCTTTGCCAGATTTCAGGCCAAACCCTGGATTGCAGACACAGGAGTACTTGCCTGGTTTGTTGAGGCACGCATGCTTCCCGCAAATTGTGATGTTGTCCACACACTCGTTTCTATCTACATGTGGGTAAAAAAGACCATTAGGAAAAGGAAACTCTCACCATTTCATACATGATGACATCCTGTATATGCCTGATATGCTCACGGGTTGTACTGTACACATCTTTTGATATTTAGTGTTATCACCAGTTTTCTTTGGCATCTTACCTTTACACGTGACTCCTTGGCCAAATGTAAATCTTTCTACTCCAGTACTGGAGACAAACCCCTCATTGCAGATGCAGGAGTAGGACCCTAACGCATTGTGACACTCGGAATTGGGACCACAGGTGTCATTATTCTCCAAACACTCGTTGATGTCTTGAGGCACAGAGAAAGTAATAGTCAGTCACACCTCAAATGCAAACGTAGAATATACACTGAACAAAAATGTAAACGCAACATGTGTTGGTCCCATGTTTCATGAGCTGAAATGTTGTGTACATTTTGTTTACAACCATGTTAGTGAGCATTTCTCCTATCAAGAAGCTGATTATACAGCATGATCATTACACAGATGCACCTTGTACTGCGGACAATGAAAGGCCACTCTAAAATGTGCAGTTTTGTCACACAACACAATGCCACAGATTTCTCAAGTTTTGAGGGAGCGTGCAATTGACTTCAGGAATGTCCACCAGAGCTGTTGCAAGAGAATTGAATGTTAATTTCTCTACCAAAAGCTGCCTCCAATGTTGTTTTAGAGAATTTGGCATTACGTCAAAATGGCCTCGCGATCGCAGACCACATGTATGGCGTTGTGTGGGCGAGCGGTTTGCTGATGTCAACGTTAGCATAAGCTAAGGACAAAGAACACAATTGCATTTCATCTATGACAATTTGAATGCACAGAGAAACCGTGGCGAGATCCTGAGACCCATTGACGTGCCATTCATCAGCCGCCATCACCTCATGTTTCAGCATGATAATGCACAGCCCCATGTCGCAAGGATCTGTACACAATTCCTGGAAGCTAAAAATGTCCCAGTTCTTTCATGGCCTGCATACTCACCAGACATGTTGAGCATGTTTGGAATGTTCTGGATCTACGTGTACAACAGCGTGTTCCAGTTCCCGTCAATATCCAGCAACTTCACACAGCCATTGAAGAGGAGTGGGACAACATTCCACAGGCCACAATCAACAGTCTGATCAACTCTATGCGAAAGAGATGTGTTGTGCTGCATGAGGCAAATGGTGGTCACACCAGATACTGACTGGTTTTCTGATCCACGCCCCTAGCTTATTTTTTTAAGGTATCTGTGACCAACAGATTCATATCTGTATTCCTAGTCATGTGAAATACATAGATAAGGGCCTAATTTATTTATTTCAATTGATTGATTTCCTTATATAAACCGTAACTCATTAAAATATTTTAAATTGTTGCATGTTACGTTTATATTTTGTTCAGTACAGTATAGTCACTATAACGAATAAGTGTATGGATTCCAAAATTGCAGCAGGGCAGCGTGTTTTCTGGCCAGGACTGCAGTGTATAGAAATGCTATAAGGTAACTAAAAAAGAGAGTTGTTTACCTATACATTTTTCAGGTGAGTCAGCTGTGAAGTTTATCCGCTGTGATGATGATCTGAACCCAAGAGCACATTGACAGTAGAAGCTTCCTTCAGTGTTGATGCATGCTGCATTCTCACCACAGATTTGTGGTGTTTCATGGCCATCTTTATAGTCATCACTAGTAGTATTACACTCATTCTCATCTGGGGTCAAAACAGAGGCATTGAGAAAGTGTGAAGAGAGGTAGAATGGTTAGGGAATGGGAATGGTCTTTCAAAATTTTAGAGAGCTATATATAGAAGATATAATGCAAGACAGACATGTACATACCAATGCAATTTAACCCAATTTTAGAGTATCCTGGGTCACAGCCTAATATATCAGCAGGGCAAGCTGATTCCATCAGCCGGGCAAGGTGAAGAGCTGCAGAGTAAGAAACAGGCAGATTCTCCAATAAGTTGTCCCATTATCGTATGGTCAGTGCTATCCTGGATACTTGGGACATCCCTACCCTAAAGCCTAACCCTAACCTTAACCCTCACCTTACCCTAACCTTCTCTCTAACCTTTTTACATTTCAAATTCAATATGGTAGGGACGTCCCAAGTATACCGGATAGCACAGAACATTATGGGATTGGGGGAGTGCCCTGAACATGTGCAATATTGACAAGTACATGACAAAACTACTTTCGTAGAACCAACCTTTGACTATGATTGTAAGGTAGTAACATTAATCAGTTGGAGAGGTTTCAGGCACAGAAACTTGCAGCAATAGTTTTTAAAAAGTTTAAAGGTTTATCTCTCTCTGTTCAAAAAGGTATACCCCCTATCTGGATTTCAGCAGATTGTTCCTACGGCAACTGTGCTCGCAGGATATGCCCATAATAACCCCTGAATTGCACACGGCTGTCCGGAGGTGACCATTTCCTCTTTACCACGAAGCCATCAGCTGGCATGGGACTGTGTGATAATGACTGTAAACCTCCTCAGTCTGTATGATAGTGAATGGGTAGTCAGTCCATTGTGGTAGTGAGTGGAGAGAAGAGGCAGCAGTAGTGTGGAATGTTGTGGTCACAGAGAGAGTCTTCTAAAACGTTGTGTAGGCACTGTTTAAGTTCCACATTTCTGGTGCTCTCTGTTTCACTCTAACTAGTAAAAAATATTACAATAAAAAAAAAAAAAATTATAGTGTAACTTTTCATTGAGGAACAATCTGTCAAACAATCTGCCCTCCCCCGCCCAAATCAGATCACGCCTCCATCCTGCTCCTCCCTTCCTATAAGCATAAACTAAAACAGGAAGTACCCGTGGTAAGGACTATTCAACGCTGGTCTGACCAATCGGAATCCATGCTTCAAGACTGTTTTGATCATGCGGACTGGGATATGTTCCGGGTTGCTTCTGAGAATAACATTGACGTATACACTGACACGGTGACTGAGTTCATCAGGAAGTGCATAGGTGATGTTGTTCCCACTGTGACTATTAAAACCATGGATAGATGGCAGCATTCTCGCAAAAACACTGCATTTGACCATGGCAAGGTGACTGGGAATATAGTTGAGTACAAACAGTCCAGTTATGTCCTCCGTGAGGCATTCAAACAGGCAAAACGTCAGTACAGAGACAAAGTGAAGTCGCAATTGAACAGCTCAGACACGAGACCTTTGTGGCAGGGACTCCAGACAATCATGGATTATAAAGGGAAAACCAGCCACCGGACACCGATGTCTTGCTCCCTAACAAGCTAAACACCTTCGCCCACTTCAAGGGAAACACAGCGCTGTGGACTGTAAACTCTCGTTCTCTGTGGCCTACGTTAGTAAGACATTTAAGCATGCTAACCCTCGCAAGGCTGCCGTCCCAGACGGCATACCTAGCCGCGTCCTCAGAGCATGCACAGACCAGCTGGATGGAGTGTTTACGGACATATTCAACTTCTTCCTATCCCAGTCTGTTGTCCCCACTTGCTTCAAGATGTCCACAATTTTTCCTGTACCCAAGAAAGCGAAGGTAACTGAACTAAGTGACTGTAGCCACGTAGCACTCACTTCTGTCATCATGAAGTGCTTTGAGACGCTAGTTAAGGGTCATACCTTACCCGACACCCTAGACCCACTGCAATTTGAATACCGCCTTAATAGATCCATGGATGACGCAATCGCCATCACACTGCACACTGCCCTATCCCATCTGGACAACCTCAGGAGGCTTGGCCCATAAGACCCTCACAAACTTTACAGATGCACCATTGAGAGAATCCTGTCGGGCTGTATCAGCGCCTGATACGGCAACTGCACCGTCCGCAAACGCAGGGCTCTCCAGAGGGTAGTGCGGTCTGCCCAACGTATTACCCGGGGCATACTGCCTGCCCTCCAGGACATCTACAGTACCCGGTGTGACACAGGAAGGCCAGGAAGACCATCAAGGACTCAGCCACCCGAGCCACGGCCTGTTCACCCCGCAACCATCCAGAAGGCGAGGTAAGTACAGGTGCATTAAAAGTCACCACTAGCTGGCCACCGCCCAATACCCTGTCCTGAACTTTGATCACTGTCACTCGACGGCTATCACCCGGTTACTCTACCATGTACCTTAGAGGCTGCTGCCCTATGTACATAGTCATGGAACACTGGTCACTTTAATAATGGAACACTGGTCACTTTACATACTGTTTAATATACATATACTCCGGACTCCAACATTGCTCGTCCTAATATTTCTATATTTCTTAATTCCATTATTTTACTTTTTAGATTTGTGTGTATTGTTAGATATTACTGAAAGCATTTCGCTACACCCCCAATAACATCTGCTAAATATATATATGCGACCAATAACATTTTATTTTATTTGATACTTGATAAATTCTAAAGAATTTGATATAAAAGGTTTCAGCCATTGAGACACCAAATGCACCTAAAGAGGGATAGTCGCCTCACCTCAATTAGCCACCCCTTGCAACATGTCATCAAAGACTTCCTGTCTTCTTCACGGCAGCGAGAAATCACACTGAATGTTAGCACCTTGCTGTGATGTCATGGCAACAAGGATATTTTTTTCTCTCAGAAAGTGTATGTGTGTGCATACGTGTGTGTGTGTGTGTTTGTGTGTGTGTGTGTACTACAGTGAGGGAAAAAAGTATTTGATCCCCTGCTGATTTTGTACGTTTGCCCACTGACAAAGAAATGATCAGTCTATAATTTTAATGGTAGGTTTATTTGAACAGTGAGAGACAGAATAACAACAAAAAAATCCAGAAAAACGCATGTGAAAAATGGTATAAATGGAATTGCATTTTAATGAGGGAAATAAGTATTTGACCCCCTCTCAATCAGAAAGATTTCTGGCTCCCAGGTGTCTTTTATACAGGTAACGAGCTGAGATTAGGAGCACACTCTTAAAGGGAGTGCTCCTAATCTCAGTTTGTTACCTGTATAAAAGACACCTGTCCACAGAAGCAATCAATCAATCAGATTCCAAACTCTCCACCATGGCCAAGACCAAAGAGCTCTTTAAGGATGTCAGGGACAAGATTNAGGTGACAACAGTTGGTGCGATTATTCGCAAATGGAAGAAACACAAAAGAACTGTCAATCTTCCTCGGCCTGGGGCTCCATGCAAGATCTCACTTCGTGGAGTTGCAATGATCATGAGAACGGTGAGGAATCAGCCCAGAACTACACGGGAGGATCTTGTCAATGATCTCAAGGCAGCTGGGACCATAGTCACCAAGAAAACAATTGGTAACACACTACGCCGTGAAGGACTGAAATCCTGCAGCGCCCGCAAGGTCCCCCTGCTCAAGAAAGCACATATACATGCCCGTCTGATGTTTGCCAATGTCCTCTGAATCATTCAGATGTTCATCTGGGTGAAAGTGTTGTGGTCAGATGAGACCAAAATTAGCTCTTTGGCATCAACTCAACTCGCCGTGTTTGGAGGAGGAGGAATGCTGCCTATGACCCCAAGAACACCATCCCCACCGTCAAACATGGAGGTGGAAACATTATGCTTTGGGGGTGTTTTTCTGCTAAGGGGACAGGACAACAAAGGAGTGGCTCAAGAAGAGGCACATTAAGGTCCTGGAGTGGCCTAGCCAGTCTCCAGACCTTAATCCCATAGAAAATCTGTGGAGGGAGCTGAAGGTTCGAGTTGCCAAACGTCTGCCTCGAAACCTTAATGACTTGGAGAAGATCTGCGAAGAGGAGTGGGACAAAATCCCTCCTGAGATGTGTGCTAACCTGGTGGCCAACAAGATGTGTGCTAACCTGACCTCTGTGATTGCCAACAAGGGTTTTGCCACCAAGTACTAAGTCATGTTTTGCAGACGGGTCAAATACTTATTTCCCTCATTAAAATGCAATTCCATTTATAACATTTTTCACATGCGTTTTTCTCGATTTTTTTGTTGTTATTCTGTCTCTCACTGTTCAAATAAACCTACCATTAAAGTTATAGACTGATCATTTCTTTGTCAGTGGGTAAACGTACAAAATCAGCAGGGGATCAAATACTTTTTTCCCTCACTGTATATCATTAAACCTGCAATTACTGAGAAGAACAAGGTACATTTCTGCTGTCATCTGACTCCTTTCAATACAAAGGATTAAAATAACTCACAGTGGTGTAAAGTACTTAAGTAAAAATACTTTAAAGTACTACTTAAGTAGATTTTCTGCACTTCACTATTTATATTTGACAACTTTTACTTCACTAAAAGTAAAGAAAATAATGTACTTTTTACTCCATACATTTTCCTTGACACCCAAAAGTACTCATTGCATTTTGAATGCTTAGCAGGAAAGGAAAAGGGTCCAATTTACACACTTATCAAGAGAACATCCCTGGTCATCCCTACTGCCTGACGGACTCACTAAACTCAAATGCTTTGCTTGTACATGATGTCTGAGTGTTGGAGTTTGCCCCTGGCTATCCATACATTTTTAAAACAAGAAATTTGTGCCGTCTTGTTCGCATAATATAAGGAATGTGAAAGAATATATACTTTTACTGTTCATACTTAAGTATATTTTTTCAATTACATTTACCTTTGATAAGTACATTTAAAACCAAATACTTTTAGACTTTTACTCAAGTAGTATTTTACTGGCTGACTTTCACTTTTACTTGAGTAATATTCTATTAAGGTATCTTTACTTTTCCTTAAGGATGACAATTGGGTACTTTTTCCACCACTGATAACTCAACCATTCCGCTTTACTTAATAACATTTTTCAGTTTTTCCTAAATGTAGTTTCAGTTTATGCCAGTAATTATGTCTAGTGCAATCTGAGAGTAGCCTGGTCCCAGATCTGTTTGTGTTCGGCATGTGACCATGACCATAGGGGTTGGCAAGACAGTAAGAACAGATCTTGGAGCAGGCTAAGCTGAGAGGTGTTCAACCCTTTAGTGACCTCCTGTGGGACCCTGATCATGATGACCTGCCAATGAATTTTGTACATTTCAGGCAAATCCTAATTTAAGTAAAATTATCCCTTAGTTATGCTTTGATATCAATGGGAGAATTCAAAGTGAAAATTCAATTCAAGTTAGGATCCGCCTCTTCAAGTTCAACTCTTCATCTAACCATCCCCGACCAAACATAAACACGGTCTGATTTAGTGCTTTCTCTCCCAAACACACAACCTTCTCCATGGCAACATGACTTCTGTGTAAACAGTTTACAAAAATGACTCACCCAGAATCAGAAGATGCACCCTGTCTGTCATGGTGAAGAAGAATCTCACTATCTCTTCTATGAGAATCACAACGCACAAGATTAGACCAGGGCTGAAACTCTGCCCCTATCTGAACGGTCTATTCAAAAGTGTGATAAAGATCCGTCTTCTCTTCTTCTCAGGAGTTTCTCCTAACTTCTCAGGGTTGTTTTACTGAAGAAAAATGGCATCCGTATCCATCAACTCAGTCAAGCTTCTGTCTAGTAGATTGAGCTCTGCTGACATCACCAAATGAGATAAAATGACAAGTAGTCACTGTGCTCTCATCACTTGCCTAGAACTCTCTGACTGTGACTTGCTCTCCTTCTCTTCCACCCTGTGTGTTTGGCTGTGGTGGTCTGGGCTGTGTCTGGCTCACTGACATACTAAGAGGTTTCTGGGCAGTTTCACTTGAGCCGCTGGTGTTGAGTCACTCCCCTGAGACAGCGAGGGAGGGAAATGAGGTTGGAGGACGAGGAGGGGGCATTAGCAACTGCTGCTGTTGAATAATTTTTTGGTTGATCTCTGCTCTTTAGGGTTCCATGACAACAACACGACCTAAACTGGCCTCCCCCCCCTATTGACAAGGGAAACATTTGTTTACATTGCCAAAGCAAGTGAAATAGATAATAAACAAACATTAAAAATTAACAGTAACATTACACTCACAAAAGTTCCAAAATAATAAAGAGATTTCAAATGGTACCTTTATTTAACTAGGCAAGATAGTTAAGAACAAATTCTTATTTTCAATGACAACCTAGGAACAATGGGTTAACTGCCTTGTTCAGGGGCAGAACAACAGATGTCTACCTTGTCAGCTCAGGGATTTGATCTTGCAACCATTTTGGTTACAAGTCCAATGCTCTAACCACTAGGCTACCTGCCACCCCAAATGTCATATTATGTCTATATGTAGTGTTGTAATCTCTCTCTCGCTCTCTCTCTCTCGCGCTCTCTCTCTCAATTCAATTCAATTCAAGGGGCTTTATTGGCATGGTAAACATATGTTAACATTGCCAAAGCAAGTGAAGTAGATAATATACAAAAGTGAAATAAACAATAAAAATTAACAGTAAACATTACACTCACAGAAGTTCCAAAAGAATAGACATTACAAATGTCATATTATGTATATATACAGTGTTGTAACGATGTGCAAATGGTTAAAGTACAAAAGGGAAAAGAAATAACCATAAATATGGGTTGTATTTACAATGGTGTTTGTTCTTCAACTGGTTGCCCTTTTCTTGTGGCAACAGGTCACAAATCTTGCTGGTGTGATGGCACACTGTGGTATTTCACCCAGTAGATATGGGAGTTTATCAAAATCGGGTTTGTTTTCGAAATCTTTGTGGATCTGTGTAATCTGAGGGAAATATGTGTCTCTAATATGGTCATACATTTGGCAGGAGGTTAGGAAGTGCAGCTTAGTTTCCACCTCATTATGGGCAGTGTGCACATAGCCTGTCTTCTCTTGAGAGCCAGGTCTGCCTATGGCGGCCTTTCTCAATAGCAAGGCTATGATCACTGAGTCTGTACATAGTAAAAGCTTTCCTTAAGTTTGAGTCAGTCACAGTAGTCAGGTATTCTGCCACTGTGTACTCTCTGTTTAGGGCTAAATATCATTCTAGTTTCCTCTGTTTTTTTGTTAATTCTTTCCAATGTGTCAAGTAATTATCTTTTTGTTTTCTCATGATTTGGTTGGGTCTAATTGTGTTGCTGTCCTGGGGCTCTGTGGGGTGTGTTTGTGAACAGAGCCCCAGGACCAGCCTGCTTAGGGGACTCTTCTCCAGGTTCATCTCTCTGTAGGTGATGGCTTTGTTATGGAAGGTTTGGGAATTGCTACCTTTTAGGTGGTCTCCTCTCTCTCGCTCTCTCTCTCTCCAAAGAAATGGAGACATTTCAAATGTCATTTTATGATATGTACTGTGTTGAAATGTGCAAATAGTTTCCTCCCCCTCTCTATGTCTTTCTATCTACGACCTTTTTTTACACTTCCTCCACTCTATTAAACTGTATGGCCTAAATTGATTCAGACATTAAGGAGTCTGGGTTGTGAGACTGTTCATTGTTATACAGAACACTGCTTGGACACACTCCCATAGGCTGTGGTTGTCTATTAATGGTGGTGATGACAAGTATATGGTTCTCTCCTTTTCGTCTTTGAGCAGATGGCGTCTGTCCATACTGATAACAATGTAACAATGTACTGTAATATACAAAACTCCCAGTGGAATCCATTAACAATGGTCATTAAAAAAAAGCAATTTTCTTTCTGGGAACTGTGTGTAAATAAAATCTTTCGATTTAAAGTAAACATTTTATTTTCAAGTTTTGTAAAAAGTATCAATCATTATCAATCTCTTATAATGCCACTATTCTATTTCTTAAACATTAGTTGTCATACTGTAACACATCTTCAACAGTATATCAACTGTACTTCTGATACTCTTGCTTGTGAAGTTATGATTTGTCTTAGAAGGAGTGCTGAGAGCAAAGAAGCCGAGTGCAACGGGGCGTTTCTGACAATGTTATAGAGACACAGTGTTCTTTTTGGTTATGGTGACATCAACACCTCCTTAGTGGCGGACCTTTCCACTGTAGGAACTTAACTTGATCACAGGAAATGCAGATGAGGAAATACTTTGTAATTTAAATGATTAGGTAATAGGAAATACATTTATTTCCATTACAAGCCATTTTGGATTTACCAATGTAGATATTTTCAAATACATGCAACTTAAAACTTTTATATTACAGAATCTTTTGGACATCAGAGTAATGTGAGTCAGAAAACTATATTTATATGATATACAAACCTTGCAGAGAGCCTATCCAACTATCCAATCTCTTAAAAAAATATGTAAACTATTGGAACCAAGACTTAAAAAGAACTGATATTCGCACAAGATGGAGGAAATATTGGAACATAACTAACAAAATTACAGTTAACAAAAATGTACATTTAACCCAGTATAAATTAATGTATAGAATATATTATACAAGAGACAACATTCACAAATTCTACAGCTCAATGGCAGAGTCCTATCTGAAGTGTAAAACTAACAATGAATCAATAATACATGTCTTCTGGGAATGCTCTAAAGTCCAAAAGTTTTCCGTCTGTCTGCATATTTCAAGACATGGCATATGAGGGTGCAGTGAGATACCCAATGGGTTGGACTATACTTTTCTGGCAATCTTGAAAAAAACATTTAAAAACTGGAAATCAACCAATCCTCCATTGTTAACACGATGGAAAGGTCAAATACTTTATTATTTAAAAAGTGTTGAAAGTGCGTGGGTGTTGTGTTGAAAGTGCGTGGGTGTTGTGTTGAAAGTGCGTGGGTGATGGAGAGAAACAAAGTGGTGCAGTTTGAGGCCATGTGGCAGAGAGTGATGCAGGGGCTGGAGATGGGGGTGTGAGCATGTGTGTCTGGGCAGGTGTGATGTAGTTTATGTTTTGTAATGTTGTTGTTTGTATGTGTATGTTTTGTATTGTAAAAAAAAAAACATTAAAAAAAAAGTATTTTACACACCTTCTTAATCTTGAGTTGCACCCCGTTTTGCTCTCAGAACAGCCTCAATTCGTCAGGGCTTGGACTCTACAATGTGTTGAAAGCTTTCGACAGGAATGCTGGCCAATCTTGACCCAATGCTTCCCACTCCCCATCATCTACACTGATTGAAGTGGATTTAACAGGTGGCATCAATAAGGGAGCATAGCTTTCACCTGGATTCACCTGGTCAGTCTATGTCACAGAAAGAGCAGGTGTTCCTAATGTTTTGTACATTCAGTGTATATACTAACTAATGCTAATGGGTCCTTACCTCCCATCTTATAACTCTTAGCTCCCAATAAATGTATACAGGGTCTGTTCATACAAGTATAGCTCTGTGTAATTTGGGTCTCATATTTAACTCAACCCTGAAAACCACCCTCTCATAACCACATCCCCTTATTAACCTCTAGGGGATCATTGCACGACTTGACCGTTTTGGAGAGCCTGGCGTGCCCAAAGTAAAATGCCTCCCATTCAGGCCCAGAAAATAGGATATGCACATATTTGGTACCATTGGATAGGAAACACTCTGAATTTTCCAAAACCGTTAACCATTTGTCTGTGAGTAAAACAGAACGGATATGGCAGGCGAAACCCCGAGGAATTTCTGTCCTGGAGAAAGTGGTTTTCACAAAGTGCCTCATTTGGAACCCCTCCCTCATGAAAATGCCCATAAAAGGGCATATGAATGCAGTACCTATCGCTTCCTCTGGATGTCAACAGTCTCGAGAAAGTGTTTTGATTCTGTTCAGATGAAATAGAGCAGAGAAGAAGAGGAAATAAGGAAGTGTCCCTTTGGAACTCTATAGGACTGGACGCGCGCTCTCGGGAAGCGCGCACTGTGTTTTTTTCCGTCTTTAGAGCTCAGTTTATATTCAGGTTGATTTATTATAGTAAATATACGTAAAAGTGTTCCTAAGGATACATTTAAAATGATGTTTGATTGTTCTTGGACAAGTTTATAGGTTTAATTTGAACGAGTTCTANGTCTCAACTACTTCCTGACCTGGACCAGACCAGAGGCCTGACTGGAGCCAGCGTAGCATCTGGAGACGAAAGGGTTGTGTTCATTAGGGCATACCCCATGAAAACTTTTTGCAAACAGAAAATGAAAACAAGTGTGTTTGACCCACATAGTCACATAAAATATAAATAATAAGACATACTGTTCCAATAACATAACATACGCAAACTGTTTTAGATTGAACATCAATCAAATGTCACAAGTCATTACAAGATAACAAAATGATCTAGTATCTAGTGTAGATTATCTCTTCACAGCTCGCTCTGTGACTTCCTTTCTCTCTTACTCTACACCTGCCTTTTATAAAGCAGAATATATTTAACTCAACCCTGAAAACCACCCCCTCATAACCATATCCCCTTATAAAACACAAGCTGTTGCTCTGCAACCAATGAAGTGTTGCGTTGCAGACATAAACAGAACTGTTGGATCATGTCAAGCATTACAGCAGCACCACCACATAGCTGATATACTGCACTGAATAGATTATTACGTTTTGATGACTTTCTTCATTGAAAAAATATCTTAAAATGAGAGCACCCTGCCTGTCCACAATGGAAGGTGACACTCTAACACCAGTCTGAGGTGGTTGAGCACAGCTTCAGAACTTTCACTAGTGTGTGAACATTGTGGTACTGTTGGCTGTACAGTATGTAGGCAAAAGGGTACCGACCCTGGTCCCACTGTTAACCAGCCCCTGAATAGATAGCCTGGTTCTAGATCTGTTTGTGCCAATGGCGTGACAATGACCATAGGGGTTGGCAAGACAGCGCAAACAGATCTGGGACCAGGCTATTGAATAGACAACCTAACCTGATGGTGACATAATAGGTTCCATTTCCTGGCAGCTGTTTTAGGAATGCTGTAAAATCTGCTGCTTCCTGTGTCAGCGTATGGATAGTGAGGTAGAGAGACGTTGGTTAGGTATTTAAAAATAAACCTTTCAACAAAATATTCTCATTTTATGAGAAGGCAAAGAGGCCTGTACTATTTATGGCTGAGCAAACTTTTATTTTCGGAAATCATGATTTACATTTTTTTATTTATAGAATTTTAACAATTGCATTTAGTCTCTTTCACCGTTCCTAATGTTTTGTACATTCAGTGTATATACTAACTAATGCTAATGGGTCCTTACCTCCCATCTTATAACTCTTAGCTCCCAATAAATGTATACAGGGTCTGTTCATACAAGTATAGCTCTGTCTAATCTATTTGTTTTTTATTGTGTTTCTTTCTAAAGGCTCAAACAATCGAGACAGCCCTCAAACATGGGCTGCCTGTCTCAACTACTTCCTGACCTGGACCAGACCAGAGGCCTGACTGGAGCCAGCGTAGCATCTGGAGACGAAAGGGTTGTGTTCATTAGGGCATACCCCATGAAAACTTTTTGCAAACAGAAAATGAAAACAAGTGTGTTTGACCCACATAGTCACATAAAATATAAATAATAAGACATACTGTTCCAATAACATAACATACGCAAACTGTTTTAGATTGAACATCAATCAAATGTCACAAGTCATTACAAGATAACAAAATGATCTAGTATCTAGTGTAGATTATCTCTTCACAGCTCGCTCTGTGACTTCCTTTCTCTCTTACTCTACACCTGCCTTTTATAAAGCAGAATATATTTAACTCAACCCTGAAAACCACCCCCTCATAACCATATCCCCTTATAAAACACAAGCTGTTGCTCTGCAACCAATGAAGTGTTGCGTTGCAGACATAAACAGAACTGTTGGATCATGTCAAGCATTACAGCAGCACCACCACATAGCTGATATACTGCACTGAATAGATTATTACGTTTTGATGACTTTCTTCATTGAAAAAATATCTTAAAATGAGAGCACCCTGCCTGTC